>CAODLS013379204.1:0-21733 GCA_948243855.1 Flueggea neowawraea | reverse complement strand
CTCCTTGGCTATTTTAGTGGCTGCTCTGAAGTACTCTTTCGTTGCTGCTTTGCTTCTTTTTATTTTGATTACTTTGCTTTAAGCCCTAATCGTGTTGGGAAATCTTTTAATTGCAGTTTTGATATCACATGTACTAAATCATTGCGATGAATAAGAAGTGTTGTGCATTCTTTTATTCTTCCATTAGTTCTTGTTACGGTTCAACATAAGTCCAATTTTTTATCTATGCCGTTCAGTAAACAGTGTTGAGTTGGAAACCTGCACTTTTTTTTTTGAACCAGGAAAACTGATATTTTGTTCTATGGAATTATGCATCACAATAGGCATGAGTTATTGGTGGAATATATTTGCCTTCTGTAATCTATTTCTAGTTAATATAATTATCATTCTGAAATATAATTGTCTTTAAGAAATTCAGATAAATTGATCTAGTGGGAAAGAGAACTACTCTCCACTCTTAAATCAATGACATTGAAAAATTGAGATGAATATCTTTGTTCAAATAAATCTTTTATGTCACAAGTAGAAGAAAATGGTAAATGAGAATTGAGGGTAGAAAAGATCATATGCACTACAATTTAATCAAAAGAGATTTTTTTTTGTTTTATCAAAAGGAGAGAGTTTAAAGGCTATTACTGGGCTACATTCTCAACTTCCAATGTCATTGCAAGCAAAATTGTTGGCTATAAAGACTTAAAGAACAATTATCACATACATCGGCAAGATATCACATGTATAATATTAGAGATGTTGATTGAATTCGAATTGGGTTCGTTGGATTCTGTTTGCTCCCTCGGATATATGTCCGCATACTCCTTTCTTGCTGACAGGATTGGCAAAACCTAGCAGCAGAAAAGACGGTTACCATCCTAGGCATTCACATTATGAACAAAAGAAAACAATGAAACAAAAATGATGAACGCTATCATTACAGTATTATCCAACCAAAAGGGCCTAATCTTCCGTAAACTTAATCCTCTTTGGAACAGATGGAATCTCTCCTACCTGCAAAGCCAGTAAAATATGTAATTAGAATTGATTCTGATTCTAATGTACTTGCAACGTAAAAGCCAATATCACCAGCATAATGAAAGAATGAGTGCTTACGATTTCCGGGCACTCATAATCAAGACCAGCAGCGTCTATAATTTTCTGCCGCTTCCTATCTCGCTTCATAATCTTTTCGACCAATTTTTTGTGCTCGTCAAGGGTCCTTTCCTGAACAGTCATGTCAGTTACCATGTGGCACAAGAGATTAATTAAATATCAAAGGAATCATTTGTTTGCAACTAGCACATCTTATTCACACTGAAATACCTTGTTCAGTCGTTTCCTTTCAAATTGAACCCAGTCCAATGGTTTGTACCGATAATTAAACCCTTTCCACCTAAACATAGCAGGCAAAGCAAAAGACAATTAATCAACTATAGGAATACTGCAGATACAAAATTCAAATATTTTTCAAACAAAAAAGACACCCACATATGCGTATGTGTTTGAACCTCCCTATTATTACTCAACTATTTCCATAAGAAAAATGTGCTAAATTTATTGACACCCTTTATGCCAGTGACAATACTAAATTGTCAACTTCAGTTCAGTTAAGCAGACAGTTAATAGAAAACTTCAACTTCCAGAGAGATCCCGAAAGATTTATGAACTCTCAGTTGTACATTCAACAGTTCAACTAATATATATATAGCTACAGCACTGATCTCTTGTCATAATATAATCACAACATCATGTTTATTCATCATATTCAGAGCTTAAAAAAAAAAAGTAGTGTGTTATGAGAAGGGAAAAAAAATACTTTTTGCAATATCAA
Source organism: Flueggea neowawraea (assembly GCA_948243855.1). Taxonomy (NCBI): domain Eukaryota; kingdom Viridiplantae; phylum Streptophyta; class Magnoliopsida; order Malpighiales; family Phyllanthaceae; genus Flueggea; species Flueggea neowawraea. The sequence goes on along the minus strand of CAODLS013379204.1, from coordinate 19,908 downwards.
CTAGGCAAAATTTAAACATAGCTCAACAAAAAAATAGTACTTCAAAAGAAATTATACATACTTTTATAGACATGCACAAAAACCAAAAACACGTAATTCTACAGCAAAAAGAATCAAAGGCTACTTACAATTTTGGATGAACACGCTCAGGAGGAATGAGATGAACTTGTAAGATACTCTCAAACAACAGATAGTTATGCATACAATCAGCTACAATTTCCGCTACCTGCAGCAACAGAAGAGCGAAAATAATCAAACGAAATGAAAGAAAACAAACAGAAACACAGATCAAAACCACATCGCACTCTAGCGCAACCAAATCCAATCCACCTCAGCGTCCTGAAATTCAATGAATCCGAAATGCTTGGACTTCCCAGTCTGCAAAACACCGCCACCAAGCATTACAAAAAATATAACAACCACGACCTCAGTAACACTGAACATTAAAGTTCTGAACATCTCACCTTTTTGTTCCGCGCTATCCGCAATCTCTTGATCTTACCAAACTGCGAAAAGTAAGCTGCAGCGTATACAAACTAACAATTAACATAACTTATTAACAGATTTTGCAACTAATCAAATCAACAAAAAGAAGCAAAATCAAGCTGAACCTTCCATTTCTTTCTCATAGAAACCATGGGGTATACGCCCGATATACAACACAGTGCTCCGGTTTGCCTGCTCTTTCTGCTCCGGTAGCTTCGTCGCCGCTCCGCCTTCTAACGGCTATTAATACAGAAACAAAAGAGAAGGTATACATATCAATATATCAGTTAACTTTTTCTTTTGCTATAAAAAAAGTAGTTGAAGAATTAAGGAAAAGTTGAAGAATTAAGGTACCAAGAACTCATCGGTTCGTTTATGGGTGGATGATGGAGAAGCAGCAGAAGCAGAAGCTGCCTTCTTTAGTGCCTTCTTCAACGCTTTCTTCGCCTTCGCTCCCATCTCTCAAACAGAACAAAATTACAGAGAACGAACTGAAGAGGGAGAATCGAGAGGAAGAGCCGGGTTTTGTTTGGGACCAAAACCCTAACCGCTCGCTACTATTATGATGTGGGCCAGCTGCAACAAATAGCGTGGTACCAGGTGAACGGTACCGTTTTGTTCTTAGAAGAGGTGTATTTCAATCCCACTCGAGAAGTTCTAAACTGATGTTGATTGGGCCGTCCCATCTCCAATGGGTAGAACGGGTCCAGAAAATCTGACTCGACAAGAATATGCACTGCTCAATTATTTTATTTTTCACAAAAAGAAATAAATTAAAGAAAAATTGCTCATTTTTTATTTTTAACGAAAGATATGGAATTATGAATTTTACTCACTCAAAACATCTGTCAAATGGTTTCTACTACGTTTACTCGGGAGTTCCTTTTTCTTTTGTATTGTGTTGTACTGTTATGCTAAACATATTGATGATCATGATTTTTTTAACCTTTATTGATGGGAGAAAACGAGAAGAGAAAAAAAAAAGAAAGAAATAAAAGAGATTCTATTTTTATCTAACTAAATCTGATATTTTGAAGAATCAAAATTAAAAAAATAGCATACGAAAAACTTAAACTTAAAAATGTGTCATTTAAATAATTAACTATGGATGATTTTTATCAAAATTTAAATTTTAATTATGACACTCCGCATAATTAACTCAATAAAATGTTGCTCCCTAGTAAAAATAAAGAAAAATGTTGCTCTCTTAAATTTTTAGCTGAACAGAAAAAAAAATACATTATTACAATTACAAGGCACTTTCTTGTTCTCTAAAATGACACATATAATTGGCAAAGCCCCTCTACAAAGGAAGAAGATTCCTCTTCCAATCTGACTGATAATATAATACAAGACAAAACAATTATCATTACCAGCTACAAAAGGAAGCAGCACTTCTTTCCACCATTGCTGCTTCGTACTCCGTATCTTTCGTCAGGAATTTCCCCCTCTATTTACAAGAGTAGATACAAGTATCCTCGACCATATCAAAAGCTTCGATGTCCGTACATCATGAATGATTTGTCTGAAAACTAGCCCAAACAATGGAATCAGAAACCTAAATCCACAAGATTCACTAACATTTCTTTTCAGTGAAAATAATTATGAATGGGTTTTCCTTTTTAAATCTACAAAAGTGACATAATATTGTATTTCTGATTCTGAAATTGGATTTAGAACATAAGAGAAATTAATCAATCAGTTTGGGATGCATCTAAATTCTTAACAGGACATTGGCATGAAGATATCAATGAGCTGAAGAAATTCGGTGCCACTTGTGGCTCACCTATTTAAAGGGTTAACGCCGTGCACTCAACTATACATATCAGTGTTTCGGTGAAAAGAAAACTATAGATATCAGTGAGCTGAAGAAATTTGGGAAATATTTTATAGATAAGTAGACCTGTGTAATTTGGTAGATAATGCATTGGAAGGACAGGGCATACCTTATGTACAAACTATTCTGACTCGAGTTGGCACCAATTATAGTGGTATTAGCAGATCAAATTGTTGCGATGTGCAGAGATCAATGAGATACTCCAATGTCTCCTTGATATAAGAGAATGAAGGACGCTCTGCGGGATCACTAATTGGAAAAAAGCATGCAAACTGTTAGAATGATAAAGCAACGCACAAAAGAAGTGCATTTTATGAATACCTCAAACTTATGTTTCTAAAAGATCAATCCATGCTAATGTGAAGATACATAATTCAAAACATTGAGAATTCACAAAATATAACGATTCTCCACTTGCTGTGCCAAACATGAGTCGATCAATGCAGCCAGCAATGGATTTAAATTGCTTGGAATCTCAAGCCTTTGACCCTTAAAACCAACTGCTACAACAACCTGCTTCATAATACGCATTAATCATGACACTTATCTTATCAACCATTCAGATCTATCAGAATGCAATGCTTAGTTTCATAACCTTGCTCATCTTTTGTTTCATGTGCGTGTATATTTTCTTTACAATAACTATATCCTTTATGATTCCACTTGGCAACATTTGCATAGATATGGTTAACAAATATTGGAAGTTTGCAGACATACATAGATCCCAGAACTTTGGCCTAATAAAGAAAAACTAACATATACATTTCATGCCAACACTGCAAAACGAAAATAAACTTATTTAAGTCAAAGCTAATGGATAAGTCATTAAATATATTTAAATTAGCAGTTGATTTCCAAATCTTCCATTTGAAAGGATGACTTCAAAATGAATTTTTCTAGGGGTTCATCATAAGTGGATTGTTGGCAAAGTTTCCAAAAAAAAAAGCCATCAGAAAGAGTCAAGCAGTTGATTGCCAACTCTGTCACCACAAATGCCAATCAGCCCCAGCAACACTACTGAAAAAAATGAGTGCAAAAAGATAAGCAGTTGAAATGCCTTTCCTTTTTATCCCACCTACGCTTTGTTCTCAAATAAATGATCTTGATGAGAGATTTCTTTCAAGAAAAGACAATGTTAAAGCACAAGGCGTGACAAGGATAATTTGCACATGAACAACCCATCATTGCTTATCCTTATATGAATTTTACTTTAGAAAGCCATCACTAAATCACATTACTAAATCATAAATGCAAATAACCATTTAAGAAAAATTTATGTTTTCTTGACTTATTTATGTTATATTTATCAATAGTTCACTGATAAAAGTACATAAGAAGTCTCCATAGTTTCACTGTAACTAAAAACTGCTTGCGCAAGCTTGGAAAATTGGAATTCAATTTACTTGATATTGTACATATTTGTCCATTTTTCTTCCTAATATGAGTTTAAGGATTTTAGAGCTTGAAGAAAATATGCTAGAATCAGGAAGAATTAAGAATAAGATGAAGGATTATAATTATTTGCTAATGACAAAAGATGTGAACATTTTATCTTTAAGTTAAAGGCAAGAAGCTATTTCGGTTTGCACTCAAAGATATTATCAAAGCAGATAATGTTAAGTTTAAAGAAAAAAATTAATATAAAAAAAAGAAAATCCAAACGAACATTTTTGAACACTAACCTTTACTGTATATGCACTGTCTACTAAAAGATTTGGAGACTTCAAATCTCGATGAACAATGGGAGGTCTAAGCTGATGAAGAACTTTCCCTTTGCCTGAAAACAAAACCAATAGTCCATCCAAGACATGCATAAATTATAACAGACGATAATAAGGCTTCTACTTTTGCAAGCAGGTGTTTAACTGAGATTTCCTTCTGTCAGAAAGAGGATTAACTGTCAAATATACATGCATACCACATCATACGCCATATTTAAGCGTAGCGCTACATCCAATCTTTCAGCACCAGGCGTATGCATAAGTTTATGTAAGCTCCCTCTGCAATGCAAAGCAAAACAAAGCAAATGATTCACTATAATGTAAAAAATTGATTTCCAATAAATGCTTTCTACTAGAGAAAATAAACGATAGAAAATCATATTGCTTTATAACACCTTGATAAAAACTCTGTTACAATGGACAACCTAGGCGGCTGAGTAACTGCACCCATAAAAAGAACAATATTTGAATGTCACAAACGTTTCATAATAGCCACCTGAAAAAGAAAAAAAAAAGACATAACTTCAAGTGAAAAAGAAAACAAAAAAAAGGGAAAAGTGGATGAAAAATAAAAGTGGACATTCATTCTAAACCAATAAGCTGGGCCATTTTCATTGGTGCAACATTTTTTCACTATTGCTAAAGCACAAACTGGTTTATGTCTACCTCATGCAAAAATTCTTGGAAGCGTTCAGCACGAAAATCTTGCTCCATAAGAATTTTGACAGCAACATCCTAAAATTCGAATATACATTATTAAAAATGGTTAGGGAAAATCAAGAGAAATAGTTAAGAATGAAGCAAGAAAGCTGAAGGGTAGAAGCATCGAAGATGCTCATTTCACTAAATCTATTGTGTCTATAAGATAACATGTAAAGAAGCATTTCTACACAAAAAGGGTCTAACTTCTAAGCATCCCATAAAACCTTCCCAATTACACAAACATTCCAACTGAATGCAACATTTGACTGCCTGACTGGTTGTTTTCTTAGAAGATACAATATGTAGGGAAACTTCAAAGGCCATCAGATGTATCAATCTAAAGCTAATGGATTTTGTATTGAAGAAGTTCAGAATGAAATCAGAGGGAAGTACAAACACAAGATGTAGAAAGAAATTCTTACAGAGCCATGCCAGTCAGCAAGGTGGACTGTTCCAAATGAACCTGAGAAACACTTTTTGTTATCATCCATTTATGAATAACAGCAAATCCAGAGTATCACTTTACTTTGACGTTTTCAAACCCTGAAACTATGAGCAAGAAAATACCTGCTTCAATTTTTCCCTTCAACCTAAGTTCACTCCATGGAATGTCCAAATCTTCTTCTTCAAGATGAAGTTCACAACTAGATTTACTTCTGATAGACTCGCGCACTTCCATAAAGGGCAGATGATTTGGATTTGCGAGAAAGGAAATATGATGCATATCCCTATAGCCACTTGGTGGGATAGGACCTGATGCAACATAACCTTTAACCAATGGCTTTGAGATGATAATATCCAGATCCTTAATTCGGTTGTTGTTTGAAGCATACACAAATTTGTTGTGCTTACTTGAACTATTTTTGTCATCTTGATCAGTAGTAGTAGCTATGAAAATTGAATGTAAAAACTTTTAGACCGTCAGTCAAAGGCAACAACTCATTGTTAACTCTGCAAAAATTGAACACATGCGAAAACATAAATTGTACTTTGGTAAGATTATTGCACTCTCATTCATAGGCCACCAACACGGGCAAGGAAGACAATATTCAGCATTAAGAATTTTTTTTTTTGCCAAGATGTACCAAATTTGCATAGAGTTGATTGAAATAGAACAATTTAGCCTATTTTCCTTTTGGAGAAAATTTGCATTTCAATCAAAGTTGCATAGATGAGTTGACAGCTAACAGCGCAGGCTTCTGCAGATACAAGCTGGCTAACATAAGAGAATGAGATGCTCCTTATTTCAAGTGACTACAACAAACATATTGCTGAGCTTGATCAGCGTAGTACAACAAAATATGCAGGTAGGAAGGAAGAAATTACCTGAAGGAGCCCAATCAAATGCAAGATCAAGCGACTCAAAATCAAGGAAATAGACTTCGGCCAAAGATCTGAAGTCCTCTTCAGTTTGAATAGATTTGAGCATCTGATGGTATAACGGTGAAGAAACTAAAATTGAAGATGCACAATTAAGGGAGGAATCAGGCTTGCTTAATGCCCCAGGCTTCCCAAACAAATCAACCCAATATTCCCTGAAAATTGCAAATCAATTCAACTGTCTCACTGTCAACAGACAGTACAGAAATGAGAAATCTAATCGTTTGTAACACATTTCATCATTACTGAATTACATATTGGAGCATTCATTACCTGTATCACAAATGGCTTGCTCTTTATCTATGCTAATCTTAATATTTTTTCCCAAATTTGATATATTGACATCCAATAAAATACATAAGTTGAAATTAAATTACCTCTCATTATTAATTCGTACAATGCACGAGGAACCAATACTTCTGCAATATTTGCAGCCTTTAGCAATTCTACAAGGCAAGTTAATAGAGTCCGCCAACACCTAAAGCATTCCAAATAAAGCTCCATCTTTTAACCATCACAACATAAATTTCCGCAAAAACACAAAAATTACAAGTAACCACCAAATTTAACTTAAATAGCAATTGACGATGCAAGCAAAGGCCAAACGGCAAGATTCCAATTGGAAGCACAATAGAGCCAAACTGCCTTTCAAGATTATCGCTATATTCCAGCCAACATTTCCCAACAGCTTCGTCTTCATTAGACACCGCACCCCTGCACTAAAAAGACCAATCATCACAACCAACATAAATACATAAGCAAATTCAAAAACTCAAAGAAACAAACAGAACCAGGGCAATCAATTCTCACCCGAAGCGTCTGCAAACAATATTAGCGAGTTGAACAGCAGCAACCTTAGTACTGATCCATGAAGCGGAGAGACTACCAATCATATTCTGAAGTTCCTTGAGAGCCAGATCCTTCGCCCGGTCAATCAAAACGACTTTGATTGACGAACCGGCCTGAGGATCAACCGCTCTCAGTGCATCCAACGGCGGAAGATAACCAATGTCTTGTTGATCAGTACTCAACGACCACGCGTACGGGTCCACTCCCTGAATCAAATAGAAAGCATCGGGTATTCTATCGTGATAAGACAAACAACCAATTCAACTGAAACCAAAAATGTTAACAAACTAATAAATTAACTGCAATTACTAATTACTAACCAGAATAAATTAGTAAACATTAACGTACCCAAAACCGATTCGAAACGGACTCGGCGGAGGCAGAGAAGTGGTGAGGTTGAGGGTGAGGGTCGAGGTCCAAGAAAGCGGAGTCGGTTAGCGAGAGCGAGCTGGAGCTGATAACTCTCTTCGGTTTGTTGCGCCCAGCTCTTGAACGACGCCGTGGCTGCCATGGTTTCAAAGCAAGAACTGGTACTAGCAGTAGTAGGAGTATAAGTACCGTACTCCATTGTTTGGCACCGAGGAATCCTTGTCGGTGGTGGTGGCTCTCTGCTACATGGCCATTTGGTTAGTTTTACAGGTGTTGCGTTGCCGGGTTTCACAGCGAAAGGGAAGGAACAAAATCAACAACGAATCTGTGTTTTCTCTGCTTTTTTTGATTTTGTGTTTGATGGAGAGGAGGAGAGAGGGAAAGGGAATAATTTTCGTTTTTTTGGTTATGGTGGGGACCACCTTGAGTTTTATGAATTCCTGCTTCATTCAGTGTACCAGAATTGGGTTTGGTCCTGTGAGATCAGGTGTAGATGAAACTGGGAGTAGGATAAGACGTGTGGGATTGAGAATTAGGTGAGATTTCTTATCTATTCCGAACCTGTTTGGCAATAGAGTAAAAAAAAAGATAAATAAATAATAAAAATATAAAAAATAATATATTTTTTAAATAAAATATTGAATGCTCTATAAAATATAATATATATTATTATTAATAAACAAGTCTTATATATTTAAATAAATATATTTATTTAATTATTTTGTATTTATTAAAAAATTTAAACTAATTTTTGTTTGTTTTAAAAAATAGATTAATTTTTATTTATTTTAAAAAATTTGAAAACTCATAAAATCTTGCACTTTGGGAATAATTTTATTACTTTAAAAATAACTAACTATCTTTTGCAATTATCTCCATTTACCGTAAGAGATTTGACTGCTGATAAAATTTTTACTTGGCACAATCTTGATTTCTTTCCAACAGAGGGCAAAAATAAAAAAAGGAAGTAGAAATGTAAAAATAGTATGCATTTGCTCTTTGATTTCCATCCACCAGAAGGCAAAAATATTCATGATTAGGAAATGACAGTCGCGCAAGACTTTACTTTTTAAATAAATGTATTGGGATGACTCTATTAGGAATAATTTTCTCATTTTCATTACGTAATCTATTTAATCTACATGTTGTTGCCTCAAATTAGCAACAACATTTCCACTACTACAACTACGGCCACACAATTAAATTATGCAACAAAAACAGTGAAAATAAAAAAGCAGAGTTAGAGGTCGAGCCCTTGAGAGCACTTTAGACCGACTCCAACCCAACCCAAAAATAGATTTGAACACAAAATTTGTATAAAAATAGTCTCTCTAACCCAACACAAAATTTGGGCTGGTTTTTTGTTTTGCTACAATGTCGCGTTAGAAGCACTGTTTATATATTTTTTTTTATTTTGAGCTTATTCTTATTTTTTCTAAATTACATGATTAATTTTATTTAATAAATAATTAAGAAAAATTAAATTTGTATTTAATTTTTAAAAAAAATAATAAAAATTTGATTTAAAAAGAATATTGAGAGAATATTTATTTTTAAAGTTAAAAATAGAATTATGCGTTAATAATATTTTTACTGTAAATGTTATATTTTTATAAAAAGTTGCACAAAAATAAAATTTTGGGTTGAAGATGATCATCTTCGAATCAGTATTTCAACAAAGTTTCGATGGATATTGTAGATAGTCAAAACATATCTCAAAGTGTAAGTGACCATCTATTTATAGAAGAGTGGAGAAGTGAGTGAGAATAACTATGTTCATCTTTTGCTTACCCTCATCCTTAGTGATGTCATTTGATTCCCTTAAACTACACTCTTCAATTCTCATATGATCTTGTTTTAATTTTAATCTGATTATCCGTAGAAAAACACGTCAATCATCTGTAGATGCATTTCTTCTAGAATGTGGATTCTTACTCTCTTGGGCATTGATAGTCTTTATGGACTTTTTGGGCATTGGATCAGGTTACACCACTACCAATTTTCTTTTGCTATCTATCGCTCAATCTCAATTTACCATTAACAAAGATCATATCTGCCAACAGAAACTTCTTGTGGTCACTCTGGTCCTTTGCCCAAAGACATGATATTCCACATTCATTCATAGCCGGGGGGGGGGAGAGGGGAGGAGAGGAAATAAGAAAACAGCACAAGTTCCCCGGAATGAGAATGAACGTGTACATTCAAACTGCAAAACCCATTTAAGCATTTGATAGACATGAAAATACAACCAATCCATCCGCATCCGGTTCGATTATGTAATCCTATTGATGTTTAGCAAGCAAAAAACTATTAGAAGCACGCACATCAAATTTTTCAGAGACAAATAGAACACACATAACGTACACATGTGGAAAAGCTCATGTATAAAATCAATTAGCAACTCAGTCACCACTTCAAGCAACAAAGTACATGATATAAAAGACTGAGAGGAGCAATTGCAGTTGAACTAGATGCATGCACGTCAAGATGGAATGAAATTTATTATATGCTCAATATTTTCTTTCTTTCTCCCAAAATATCAAAGAATTAAGTGAAATTATGTCTATCACTGACCTGATCCTCGCCAAAATATAGGCTTAATGTTAATTCTTGTACTTGAATGTGTAAATGTTTAATCCAATTGCACAGTTGCCTTCTATGTCACAATCAAGTTTGTTGTTCATTCCATTACTCTCAACTCTGGAATATTTAAACAAGTTCCAGGTCAGTGCAGGTTAGTACGAGACCTTAATACAAGAGCTGAAAGAAAAGCATAAGCAATGGATCCCAAAATGTAAAAAAAGTTCATGTGAAAAGGCTACTCCATACGGAGCTGAACTAAGAAAATTGTATTCTATGTTACCTGAAAACCAATTCACCGGAAGAATGTATATAAAATCTCCTCCTAAAATTTGCCTTCAATCCTTCAGAATAAACTGATGAAGTCACTATCTTTTGGTGCATGATTGCCCTTGAATATGAGCTTCAAATATCATATCCATCAATGCGAATGAGCAATTAGTCCTTAAATTTTCCTTGTGGAATCCATGAATCTTCCTGAAATCGACATCCTAAGTTTCTGGAGGAAAGCATTGCTGTCATCATTAACTGTAGTTAAAATATGCGATACTTTGGCAATTATAACAAAATTCTCCTCATTTCCGACGTCAATTTCATACAACTCATGAAACAATTCCCGAAATTTATTTACAACTCTATTATAGATGGATTTACTAGGGAGAATTGTGTTTACAACAAGAATTCCAAAATTAGAAAGCAAAGATCTAACAGCCAAAAGAAAACGTCTCTCACTGAATTCCATTGGTGGAGCACTAGCAGTCATAGCATCAGAAGAATTCAAATCAACCATAACGATATCAAATTTCGTATCAAAATCATCTGTGCAAGTCCAGCCAAGATCTTCCCAACGTTGTTAAAGTCCAAATTCGTGTAGCCAGCTAGACCAGGGAGTTTCTGAATAAATTCCAATGCATCTCCAACGCAAACCCGAATTTCACCATCTACAAATCCAAAATACTGCCTTGCAACTCTTAAAACCACCCTATCAATCTCGACACCAAAAACATAAAAACCAAATTGAGTTTTCAGAAAACTAAGTAAACCCCCGCCACCAACTCCCAAACACAAAGCTTTAGGCCTAAACCCTTTCCGAAACCGTTCCTCAATACAACTAGCAGCCAAAGAAACACCAGCTACCATTGGCACAAAATACGGATGAACCAAAACCTCTAGATCAAACTTAAAGTTCAATTCATTAATTTTCACGCATTTTAGAACAGAACCCACATCAGGTACAATACGGACCTCAGTTTGAATCAAAAGTGGCATAATTTTAAACCTCAATCTCCTTCTAAACTCTCTTCCGCTATCAGACTCTATCTCTACATCCACAACAAGCATTTCACCAACACACCTCTCCAACACGACACTACTGATCACATTATCCTCATAAACCGAAACGGGCACATCAAAGATCGAATTCATAACACAATTTCTTGGGCACAAACAAGGTAAAATCAGTCTTAGCGTACTTTCAAGATTCCTCGTGTACAACGCGTCTTGATCTTTGTCTTTCCTGTAGTAACTCGGCGCGATACCTGTGGGATGGAGAGGAGGATCTGGCGGTGGCCGGACTCGATGGAAAAGAGCCAATACTGGCGGTTGTACGGGACGAAGAGGGCAGTGAGTTTGGGTGTGTTGGTGGATGGAAGCGGTGAGTCGAGAACGGCTACTCGGAGGAGCTGAGTTGGGACAGTTGGGTTGGGGATTGTAAAGGAGATGAAGCGAGAGGGGTTTATGGTGTGGAAGGTTGCGATGTCGAGAGCATCCATGGGTTTGACGGTTTTCTGCGTGGAGGGTGGAATGCTATGAAATGAAGGCATCAAGAGCATCTCATGCTCCATTCTCTTTACCCGTATTATATTTTTTATTATAAGAAATTATTTTACAAAAATATAATTTCAACTAAAAAAATTATTTTTACTAATTAATTATAGAGAGCCACACCTTATATTATTAAATTTTAAAAAATTATATTTCAAAATAATTTTTTTATATTATTAAGTGTACATTTATTTATATGAAAATTATGTTTTAAAATAAAAAGTAATATTAAAAATGTTCTAAAACTATCTTTTTCTTTTATTTCTTTTAAAATTTTCTCTTCTTTTTTCTTTTTTTTTTTGGTAAAAGAAAAAGAGGTGAGCACATTAATAGCTTATGAGATGTTCAAAGAATAAGTCTAAAATACAAGTCCTACTCTTACGAAATATTAAAAATGCAGAAATATAAGACCTACTCTTGCGGGGAATTTTCGAGGAGTGAGTATTAAATGTCTCTAAAAGTACATTAACTATCAATCTAAATTGAAATTGGTTTTAAGTGACGCGTTAATTACTCGGCTATCATCCGTGTGATGCCTTTTTTTTTAGTTCTCTTTAGCTAAATATTTGGCTTATTTACAGATTCACAAATTTATGGTTCATTTTATATTGAAACCTAGCGTCCTTGACCGTGATTTCACAGAAATTGCCGAGCAAGTTTCAAAAAAAGAGGAGGGAAAACTAAGGAGCCAAAGGCGGCAAATCTCCCCACCAAACATATATAAACCTAAATAATTCCTCACCACCAAAAGCCAAACTGAAATCACCCAAGAGAGACCCAAACACTCACGAACCTTTTTCCACCATCAACGACGCCACCAATCCCCCCCCGAGTCGTCCATCTTGTCAGTGCTTCGCTGTTTCGGATTCAAACTCAACGCGGTTTGTCTCCCGACTTCTCGAGCCTTCACGAATGGGCGATCTATGACGCTTCGTAAATCTCAAACCTTCAATCTGCTTGCTTTTAAAGTATTTATGTCGCTGTTTGTTTCGCTGATATCAAATGTAAATAATTACTATTTGTGTGCGTGAAACAGAGAAACAAGGAATCAGATGGAGGGAAGAGCCATCGTTGTATAACAAGTATGTCTTCATAGAGGTACGCACTCTATTTTTGTATATTAATAATTGTTTCTGTCAGTTTCCGGAATTTTCTATAGCGTCTAGATTCTTTTAAGTGCATCGATGATGGATGTAACGATGATCATATGATAGCAAGATAAAAATGGAAGATCAGAACAGTAAATTTTTTTATTAGATTATTTTCTTGAGGCGAAATGTCGCTGACATGAACTAGTTCTGAAAGAATGGCTCTCTTTTGAGCATGAATTGAAATGATCATAGCAGACTCGTGTGTTAATTGAATTTTTCTTGCATTGATGTCCTCTCTCTTCAATCGAGACCTTCCTTCTGCCGGCGTATGATCTGTAACCTCTTCTCTTGTTAGAGGAAGAAAAATTGAAATGTACAACATCATGTTAGTCGGGAGTCTTTTCTGCTTCACCATCAGCTGTCCATTATTGGTTAGAAGTTTCGCTGTTCATCTTCTCTGCATGACGTGCTTGATTATCCTTTCTTCTCGTTCTTGGTCTTTGCCAATCTACTTGCTGGAAAGTGTAATCTGGCAATAAGTGGACGAGGTGCTCTTGTTTTTTGGTCGAATCCCCTAACGCAAACAAATCCTGCAAGTAGAATTTTCAGCCAGTGACATGAGATGTGTATAACATGGCTTATGATTTGTTGCATCTCTAGTGTCAAGGGGTTTGAAATATTTAGTTCTTTACGAGGACTACTTTTGATCTGAGAACATGATATATGACGCTTTATGTTTTGTATGGTAGTGAAAAATAATGTTTATTTTATACGATGGGATAGGATGGCATAAGCAATTCACAGTAGCATCACGTACCTTTCCAGAAGCAGTACTGAATTCCTTCTGTTGAAAGCCCTGTTAGTAAGAATTAGTTCCTGTCAGTTCTAACCATTACATTTTAGTTAGGCAGTTGATGAAGAAAGATCACGTAATAGTGTGTATACCTTTAAAAATTGTTGATACAGATGTTCCAAAATAAGCAGTTCGTCTTGGCAAATTCCATATCCATGCCCTTGGAACATCAATTGGCTTTATGCTAGATTCATGATCTGCAAAAACCTGCAAAATAAATGATTTGTTATGTTTCATTATTTTCCTATCTGTTGATGGTCAGATATAGCATGCCCAAGCTAGCATGTAGGGTACAGAGCTAGGTGTCCAAACCCAGAAATTTGTCAATTTTGACATGTAAAGTTAATCCTTGTATAAAATGAATTAGGACATGGCTTGAAATAGTACTTGCCTCATTCACTTGAAAGTATGTGCCATTAAGCGGAAAACTTCCTCTCATAGCAGTTCTACAAGGTATCTGCACGTCAAGGTGACACAAAAACCAGTAAACAAAACCAAACATTTAACAGTAACACATTGGGTTCCATAGTTACGTTCTTTCTTTAAACAATAAACAAAAGTACTCACCAGAAGTGTTCCTCTGACTGTTTGAGAATTCGCTTCTCTGATGCTATTGCAATAAAAGCATGTCTCCTCATTACATAATTTGTTTGTTCCCTGGCATTGACATTGTTGTTCAGGTGGTTGAATGGAAATTGCAGTTTCACCTAGCAGTAAGAAGTTACTCAGCATTTTTTCAGGACAACAGCATCTTATGTGCGTATAAGAGCATTTGCTATTTCATTCCTTGTTATATATGTTGAATACTTAAAATGTTGCTGTTTCATGTTGACATGAACAGTAAATGTGTGCTTAATATGTTAATATGTTTAGTTTCTTAAAATATGCAATGGGTTGTTTAAGCTCTCATTTGGGTTCTATAAATGCCCTTTGTGAGGTCTTATTTTTAAGTTAGCCTATGGTAGTAATGTCTTTTGCTTACCTGGTGTCCATATTGCTAGGAGGTATGGACTAGGATCATCAGGTTCTCGTGTATCCATCTGCAATTTTGTAATTATGAGGTGAGTAATGAATTTGAAAACCTAAAGCACTTGAGGATTTCGGACAACATAGAAAGAACACTCGAGGATTTCGGACAATATAGAAAGAACTGACCTCCTTCAGGAGAGGGTGAGAATCTGGAAGTTCATATCTGCATCATATCAGCACAAGAGTTAGTAAGAGGATTTTTTTTTCCTTCGTAATTGAAATTCCTAATACAGCAATTGCTGCGACATTCTTTCATAGTTTGAAATATATTGATATCTTCAATTAGCTAGCAACTTATTGTCCTAGAGAAGTAATTTACTTGATTCTTTAAGCACAATCTGCATTATGTAGCAGGTATCTTAATCAAAGATTCATGCTAAATTCGATACAAGCTATATTTAGCTAGCCCCTTTTCGATGTATGCATGCACCTCAAATATCTCATACCTGCAATCAATCATACATATAATTAGTTGAGGTTAGACTTTTACTCACACTTGGTGCTCTGTTCTTAAACGACGGATATTCTTCAATCTTGGTGTAGGGATAGGGGCTGCTCCTGGATTCAAAGCAACTAATGCTTTTGACATGTCAACTTCTTGGAGTTCCATGTTTGATTGCACATAGTTTTGTAAATTCTCCGTGAATTTTTCCACGTTGAGTTTTATCATTGGTATTTCATCCGGATCCTCATAAAAAGTATCCTCGATATCACTCTCAGCTACTTCAATGTGTTGTTGTTCGGGTGATGCTGGCTCTTCAACAATGGGTATACAATTAGCAAAATTAGGCCCCGTTTTTGGAATTATATTGTCTTCAAGTGGAGGCAATGGCATCGGATTGATCACTATGCCAGAGTTTTTCTCTGATGTAAAGGGAACAGTTGTAGGCATTATACTCTTCTCTTCTGGCCCTGGAAGCGCAAGCCTTGCACTGCAAAAACAGAGTTCATAATCAAAACCCTCTTCTGCCAATTGGATAATGAGGTATGTGATTCTGGAAAGAGTTTTGTCTTCTATCAAATTTCTTGTGAACCTTTAAATTATTAATATAATATTTCAATTTGAATAGCTGATTTAGACTCTGTTTCAAGTAAATTATGTTCTAGAAAGCATTTTTCTTGATTTCCTATGTGGGGTGAAGCTTAGGAAAATCAGTCAATATACAATCATTTCCAGTCAATAGAAATTTAGTATTTATTTTTTAGGGAAGTGACATGCTGATTTAAAGTTAGAAATCTAATAGACTCTCAAACCTATCCGAAATATTGTTGAAACAAAAAAAAATGTTTATTTAGCACATTTTCCATGGAATAATTAAACTATGGAAATTAATTTTGGAATTGATTTTCCATGAAAAATATTTTTTTCAGGAAAACAATTTCTGCCAAACAAATGGAGACGCCTTAGAAAGGGGTACAAACTCTATGTAATGATATAATAACAGAATGAGAAATTTAGAGGCTGTATTAAGGCCTTGGTTCAGTGAAAATAAACGAAATTTTGCACGATCATTTCTCATTTGTATCAACTTTCTATTACCTTAATTGAATAAAAACTCTGCTTCTTGCACAAAATTTAATTACAGTTCCTTCTAGAGTCAAGTATCAGAAGAAAAAATTGTTAAATTTCCTGTTTTCCTGTACATTTAACTATTATGTTATGCTGACATTATGATTTCTGCATTCTTGTTTGTGATAGACGAGCCACTGACAATATTTTAAATTCTTTTAGCTGTGTTTTTTGGGTCATACACCTTAATTCGTTTTATGTGAATTGACTGTTTTTCTATTCCTAGTTTGAAAGATTTTAATGTAAATTTAACCACTGAGTCTCCTCAATCTGAATTAAAAAATATAGGGACTGTTTAGTTAATAAAATTTTTCATTGTTTTCTAGAAAACAGAGATAGAAAAATGAAAAATTTGTTCAATTTTTTTTTATTAGCTAACATATTTTCTAAATCTTCTCAATTTTTAAAAAATAGAAACAAAATAGAAAACAAAAAATAGAAAACAGAAAACTGTTTTCTCCACTAAAAATAGCCATAATGTTTTTGTTTATTTGCTAGCACTCAGAAATTTGGCTATGAAGTAAACATTTGGATCCAAACCTTGCAAAGGCACTTGCAAAATGTCTGCACTCTGCTCTCATTGGACATGCATTGCAATTTGGCTTGCTCTTTGTGCAAAATACCTGCATAAATAGAGAGGCATGGAGTCATATGTGTTGTCACAAGTGATTAATAATTTAATGTTCTTATTAATTAGTCTTATATGTACGAATATATTACCTTTCCAAATGTGATCAACTGATAATGCAGTTCATACCTGCAATTCCATGCAAAAAAAAAGAAAGGAAAAAGTCAAATCTTAGCTTAGTCTGAAAGTAGTTTCGTCTACAGTAGTTTTTTCATTTTCTTTATCTGCAGGAAAAAATACACAAAGGTGTCAACAATGAGTTTTGTGCTTACAATGTTCGTTGATCGAGTTTGCACAATCTCGGCCAGAGGTGTTTCTGTATGGACTCTAGTATTGGGTACCTGCGGAGAATGTCATTAGTATTTTAGAAGTTAATGGAGAAAAATTGATTTCAAGGTGGCATACTAGACTTACAGTTCTAGGAGATGCAGCTGAAGTGACTCTGGCAGCGGTTTGAGGGGGACCCATCCTAATCTAACTGCAATCCGTCCGACATTTGTGTCAACCTTCATAAAAGGTAGGGTGAATTGTATTTAATTTAATTAAAAAAATTAACATGTTTCAGGTCGACTAGAATATGCGCTAATAATGAGTTCACATTACCGGGAAAGCAAGATGATGAAGTGTTAAAAGTCGCACACACTCTACACTTTTCAGCCCCAATCCCCTTATGCTTAGGAGATATTTCCTGAAGGAAGAGGATAAGAAGATTTTAGAAACTATAAAATCTATCCTGCACTTTTTGAACATTAAAATTTGGCTTGTGGCAACTATAATCTTTCTAGTCAAAATAAATAAAAGCCTTTAATGTCTTTTGAAGGAGAGTTAATGCTTGAGATAGCTTACTTTGCTTTATCAGGTGGGACATCTCTTAACCATTCTAGATCAATACTTCCATGCTCTGTGACCAGTCGATTCAGAAATGCCTGCAACATTGTGCAATTATTGTTAACATTCTTTTATGGCACATTAAATCTTTGGTATAGAATATATGGGCATGGAATAGAACATTTAAGAATGAATTTATTGTACATGCCTTGATTCGTTCAGCTAGGATGTTGTTCATCCCTCTTTCTTTAATAGTTTCAGAAATCTCCTCGATGCTAGCACATCTCAGTGCTTCATAGTCCAAAGAATCCATTGTTTCTTTGCTTCTTTCTTTTTTCCTCCCATTTGACTCAACCCGCAGTCTCAAACTTTCCCAGTCCACTGCATTATTCTTATCACTTTCAGCCTTTCTTTTTCTTGCTTTTGAGGCATTTGCATTTAGTTGAGTGTTTCCTTTATCAATTGAATGCACCCCCTGCTTTGAATTTGTCTCAGTCGATTTATGCCCCAAGTTTGTTGGCTTATCTGCCAAAGCAATCCTGTTCTCTGCATCAAAAACTTCCCCTGTGAATTTGGGGATATTTGAGATGTGCTGCCTGCGATCATTTTGACTCCTGGCCAGTGGTTCAGCTAGATTTTTGGGTTCTGTCATTATGGTGTTTTCCCTCTGGGAGATCTCATTCATCTCACGTGGTTTCTTGCAACTCTCGAAGTTGCTGTTTGCACTGACTGAATGTTTGCTTAGGATGGGATGTGGAGTCCATACTGGAAATTTTTGACGTCTAATTGGCCCAAAATTTTGGACTGGAGTTTTGCAAGAAGTTTCTGCCCGTAGTCCAATTCTTTTGTCTGGACAATGTAAATCTTTTTCAATAGCAAATCTTGACGCAGCTGAGGGCCAAGACGAGATGCTTTCTTCAGCAAATGACTTGAACCTTTCTCCTTGTCTCTCACATTGAGCATTTTTGTGCAACCAATGGTTATGGAATGGGACTGCTGGTGGCTGCATAAGTGAATTGATATAATTGATCTCCTTGTTTAACGTGGATGAGCCTTTCATGCCATCTAATCTTTCCAATGTTTGCGTTTGCTGCCTGTTTTCTATATCTTCTGCTGGTTGATGTCTGTGGGTGGGTCCTCTCTCAAACATTGTGTTCTCACCAATTTGGTAGTAAAATTTTTGAAAATCTAGGGAATATGAACCATGCTTGCTGCTGGGTTTGCATCCAGTGACAGGATCTTCAGCTTCTGAGTTGGAGCCCGACGAAGATCCCATTGCATTTACTTGGATGACTGATGAACCAAAAGAATCCTGTGATGATAATACTTCTTCCTCCAGGATTTGACCATGCATCTCTCCGTTTCTCATTCTTTCTATCCATGCTGTACCGCTGTCTCTTTGATGTTCTGTCGTTTTACTTAGCGACATTCTCTCTATAGATGAGGTCCTGTTGTCTCTTTGATGTTCTGTTATGTTACTCAACGGCATCTCATGCCATTTGATGCTGGTATCTGGATTCAATATGCAAGCAACTGGTTCTTCAACCAGTATGCTTATCTGATTCCTGCCACTAGTGTTCTTCCATGACTTCAGAGGGAAATGTGCTGCTAAATGCATGAATGCTGAGCTGCAAAGTGAGCAAGCAGATGAAAAACTGTTACTTCATGGATGAATACAACATTTTATCGTTTTATATGGCCTATAGTTCACCTTGAGAGATGATCTGAAACATTTTGAGTCAGAAACACGCCTATCACAGAATCAACCACTGATCCCTTCCATTTTGAGAAGCGCCGATCTCCTGTAAGTGTCAGCATCATATATGCAGGTCATTTTATTATGTAATTTGCCAAAGGAAAAAGAACAGTTTGAGTTCATCCTAGGTAGGATGCTAAAGATAGGACGTCTAATCTTGAACTGACAGTTTTGTTTTGACTTAATCATTTGAAGTGGAAGTATGGGTTAATTTCTTTGGCTGTTCGATTTGAATATTAGACTTGAAATTGTAATGTTCTAATATTTTGGCTACATACCTTGTACAAGATGCATTCTTGCAATGAATGAATCTACTCGTCCACGGAAAATTCTCCTTTCTTCCTCCAACCGCTCGTTTGTTTCCTCACCTGTTCCTTCCATGCCTTCACTTCCTTCTGTCCACAT
>CAODLS013378905.1:0-14989 GCA_948243855.1 Flueggea neowawraea | reverse complement strand
TTAGGTTTTTGATATTTCAAATGTTTTAATTTGAAATTAAATTCCGCACTTAATATTATGTATGTTTTGTTTTTAATAAACAAAGTTTATATTTTTATTTGTTATTCATATTTATTTAAATATGATATTTGGGTAGAAGTTCTGTACTATGAGGCTTGTGCGAGATGGGCCGGGCTCCCATAGACGATTCATTTCGTACGCCGGTCGCGGTCCCGGGAATGGGTCGTGACACCAAGAATGAAAAGATTGGCGCATATGGCAAGTCTTGCCTATAAATAACCAAGAAAAGAAAAGCCATTTGATTTCAATTAGTCGATGATAGCAAGAAAAGAAAGATATTTAATTGTCACACACTTGGGACAGAAAATGAAAGTCATAGACAAATCAATTACTGCCCAGATAAATGGAAAGAGAGTCAGTGACAAATTACCACAATCAAGGGACAACAACAAATCAAAGAAGGTTGACTCTTGGTGGGCAAGTAACTCATACACTATAAAATGAGAGCAGATTCACTTTGAAACACATCTTTACTCAATAACACAACACCACATGTGTCTTTCTTAGTTTATTTTTCTATCGTTATAGTGTCCCATCTCATTTATTTAATATTATCTACCTTATTTTCTTATTAAATTCTTGTATTCGACATTTTATATCAATAAAACTCCTTTTTTATCATTGTATTATTGTGTTTTTACTAATTGTTCTAAAGAGATGAAAGACCTAACATAACGAGTTCGTCATTTTGTTTGTTTTCAATTGTTTGATTAGAGTTAGATATTTGAAGCGCAATTTCAATTCTTACTTTTAATTTAAGAACATTTTAATTTCTTGACACAATTGTACACTTTCTCAAACTCACCAAAAATGGCTACATTGTTTTTTTGAATTTCTCCCAAAAAAAAATAGGGAACACGAACATTCATAATCTAATTTAATCTATCAATATGAGTGACAAATATGCATAAATTTACATAAAAGTGAAATAATTAGATATTCCTTTATTCATTGAAGAGAAGGAAAGGGCAAAAAAAAAAAAGAGGTGGAAATTGTGACTGTTAAGGAGAAATGGTGAGAAAAGAGATATATGGGAAGGGTGCGTGTGGCGGTTACAAGTTGAGATCTGGTTGTGTTCATCCCCACCCCACGCCACCTCTGACACTGGCACGTGCTTCTATTGCTCCGCCCACTTCCGCCATGTGGACTTCTCTCTCTCTTCTCCCTTCTTCCTGTTATCTTATTATTATTACTTCCTTTTTTCATATTATTTTATTTTATCTATCCACCATGAGATTTGCTTTCCAGAACAATTTTAATGATTATATTTAAAATAGATATAATTATAATGTCATATTAATATTTTATTAAATTTTTTTATTTAAATTCTCATTTATAATAATTATCTTCCTTTTTATATCATCTTTTTATTTAATCAAGTTATTAATATTCTTCAATAATAATAAATAAATATATTAAATCTATTTTTTATCAATATTTTATTAAAATTAGATTGAAATTTTAAGAATTATAATTTTAATTAATTTGAATGAATAATTTATGTGAATTTTTTAATTATATTTTCTATAAATTAGTTCAATGACAAATACAAAAAATGAACACCAATGGGTCAAAACATAACTTTTAATGTTTGAAAATATTTTCTTCAAACCAAAAAGAAATGTTCAAAAATATTATATTATATTAAGTAAATAATCCGAAATATACTACTAAAATAATTAACAAATTAATACATAAATAAATCAAATAACTATTTAAAAAAAAAAAAAGAAAAAGCATTGTCCGTGGAGTCCACTTGTTAGGTGGACCCCATAAATTATGCCCAATGGTAATGGATGCTGACATGGAACATTGAACGGAAGAACTTCTCCCATTGCACATGCCCTGAGTAACAATAATATATTTATATCTAACAATCAATTTGATGGATTTTTTTTATTGTAAAAAAACAGTGAGGACAACCAATTGTAATAATTTTTGTTGAACGTGATTATGTATTAAAATAAATATGTGTTTATATAATATATTATATATTCAGTATATTATAATTCTCAAAGACGTATTAATTATTTTATTTTTTACTATATAATCTGTTAATATATAATTTGTACTCTCTTATAAATTTATATTGGAGTGCTTGTTTTAAATAGACGTTAGGAGTATTTACTATCTATCACTCAACGAACTAAAACCAAACACCCTTATAAATTTATATCAAAGTGCTTGTTTTAAATAGATTAAATACATCTTAGCGAAAATACGTATTTCTAAATATAAACCGTAATGCATTGAAAAAAATTAAACTAAAACAAACACACTGAAAATAATTTAAAATTAATATGAATCATAAAAGAAACATAAAAATCTAAACAACTCCCGATTAAAAAATAATATTTTTTTTCAAAGAATTAACATAAAAAATCCCAAGGGTGTTGGATTATTTTGTTGGAGGTTCTTGATTTAACTAGTTGAGGTGATGCGTTCTTGATTTATGTGGTTTATAGGGTTGGAAGTTGCTTTCCGAGGACATTGGCGATACTTGCACAATCAAGCTATGAGGCTGCATTAGATTAGATAATAATTTAGGAATTAGGAACCTGATAAACATCGCCATGCCTCTATCTCATTCTATAACCACATCAATCCCTTGTTCATCTCTACAAGCTATGGCTTTCTTAAAAGTAAACCATAATTTGAAATTTCCCAATCCGCAAATAACCCAAATTTGTTCAAATTAGTTTAGAGATTTGCGTATTTTATATTCACAATTCAAACATATTACAAGTTAAAAAATAAAACGTGACGCTCATTATACTTTTTTTAGTAAGCAATCTATAACTGCATATTACAACTTAAAAAAATAAAACATGGTGATACTTTTTCCCTTAATTATCTATTAACTCACAATCTACTTTCACGATTTATCACAAACACTTAATATTGATAGTTATTTTCCTTTCTAGTAAGAATCCAAGTTGCTAAAGATCAATATGCTACTAGTCAATGAATCAAAACCTTATCAATTTTGCAGAATTGACCGTTAAAAATCTTTTACCCTTCCTCTAAAAATCCTCATTATAAACTGAAAAATTAAAACAATAAAACTTCGTTCAAAGAAAGTAGGTCGAAGTAGATAAGGTCATATTTAGGGCTTGTTTAGTTAAGGGTCAAAAAGTTAAGGAAGTATAACTTTATAGAGAAGTTGAGAATTTTTTTTGCTTGTTTGAATAAAATAAATTGAACTTCTCGGAAAGTCAATTACTTGAATTTCTCTTGACCTTAGAAAGTAATTTCATGATCATCTCAGAAAATCTAACTTTCTTAATACTAACAATATATATTTAAAAATATATCTTTAAAATACTATTTACTTACAAATTTCTATTTATTTTTAAAATTTATAAATTATTTCATAAATAAATTCTTGATCATTTTATGTAGATCAATTTTTATAGAAGTTAAAAAAACATTTTATATCTTTAAGAGTTTCAAAATACATTATATAAAAATATTGTATTTAATTAAATAAATTAATTTTCGTCAAATTTTACAAAAAATAGTTTTCATTATAGAATTGTGTAAACTATTAATTATAATTTTATTTATCATGAGAAATATATTTTATATAATAAAAATAAATACTTTTTTTTTAGTTTTTCTTATATTCTTAATTTAAATTTAATAAATAATAAAAATATTATTCAAAATATTATTTATTATTATTATTGTTATTATTATTATTATTATTGTAAAATTTAATAACAAGAGTATTATAAATATTTATAGTACAATGTTTTAAAAAATATAATTATTAACCAAACATAAAATATTAAAATTTTCAAAAAAAATATTTTTTTAATTAAACAATATTAATTCTCTTACCTCCACGTTTGACAAAGGAGTATACACTTTTCAAAAAAATAATTTTTAAATAATAACTTTTTAAAAATTATTTTTAAAAAATTGAATCAAACAAGTTCTTGACAATTAGCAGCGTTGGCCTCAGCTTTTAACTTGCAGCAAAACAAATGCAACTTCCTACCTTCACGTTTGACAAGGCCTACAAGCCGCAACCAATGCCAGTTCCTTCCACACGTCATGTATCCCTGTCAGTCAAAAACTGGATTTCGGAATTGCCAACAGCGAGGAAAGATTTGATTTGTTTCTAAACAAGATTCAAAGACGGTACATCCAAAGGAGGGACTTCCTCTTGGTACACGAAAACTATACTCTTACAATAAAAGAGTGTAAGCCACTCGGACTAACTAAACTAGTTGAGTGTGTGCGTTGTTAACCTAATGTTTAAAATTCAACTCCTCTTGTCAAAAATATTCGACTCTATTATAACAAATAAAAAAGAGTAAATTTCAAAGGTATCAGATAAATGTGACTTAGATCTATATAAAATTCAAAGGCATCAGACAAATGTGACTTAGATCTATATAATTTTCTGGAATGATGCCATTGTTTCAAGTAAAAGAACCAACTTTCGCAACCCCTTTTGAGCTTGCAGCCGACTATTGAATCTTAGCTCGTCTAGCATGCAAAACCAACATGAGGGACCGAGAAGAGAAACCATTTTTTCAACATGCAAAAAGATAAGCAATTATTAAACCAACATCTACTAACTTGGAGCATAACTGAGGATGCACGAGTTAAAAAGAAAAAAATATTGGTGTTTCCTGTACAGATATAACACTCCGAAAGGGGTGCAATAAGTTATACATGAAATTTCTCCTGTTAGAGTACCTGTGCAATTAAGATGGAGAACGGCATGGCGAAACATGATTTCAAGTTCGATACCTATCTCTACTCTGGAAGGTGCTCATAGTCCCTATTTTCTGGTAATTGGTTTGCTCCATGGCTAACTCTTCCTGGAAAAGTAAACAAAAATACATGTCAGTCTCTCCATGTGCATTTCTGGGGATGTGCACACGAACATATGTACCTGTAAGATCATAACCAACTGAGCTCCTAGCGTCAGGGCTGCCTCTCCAATCTGTTGGCATTGAAGGCGCTGCATGCATACCCCGAGGTTGAATAAGGAAAGGATTTTCTGGAAAATTTTGATGATCAGTCCTCCCAGAAGATTCAACAGGAGAGTTGAAGCCCACAACAGATATAGACGCCCCACCAACTGCTGTTGGCAACTTGCTTGCAGATGCATCACCTTTTAGCCCAGCACCAACATCTTTCTTGTTATCTAGCACAAATGTGCCAACAATAACCTGTCGACAAGTAATCAACATTATCCAATATCCAAATTTCAGATCAAACAACTTGCAATCTGGAAAGACAATAAAATCCTTTAGCGAGGACTCTTTTCCTGCACACTTTTTCCCTAGATGTGGATTTTTTCCTCTCGTATAACTTTTTGTGCAAAATATCTTTTTGTCTTAATGGATACCTGAACAGGACCAGCAGCCCTTAGTGGTCCACCAACTCCTCCTCCAATGATCTGGCCATCTGTAGTTGATAGGCATATGCTAAGGCCACCTGTTCTTCCTCCAATATCAGTACGCACATATGATCCAGTCAATGAAATGATATCAAACCGACCCTGAAGTATGCAACACCAACTTGTAGTTTCAAGCCAACATAGTAAATCACATGATGCTGAAGGTAAATAGTTTTGAATAAATAAAATAAGGTAATCAACTACAAAAACGCACTAATACAGATTGGCAAACGCAAGCCAACATTTTTGGCGGTTGGAGAACCAGAAAGCAACCTTTTTTTAATCCAGAAGTTTTAATAAATGCATTTCCTTTTGATAACTTCAACTGAAGTTCAAAGGAGCAAACATATTTGCTGATCAACAAGAATAACCCATAATTATCTCTAAACAATTAAAAAAAGGGGGCTTTTTACCCTTGTCTTTTTATTCATTTTATTCATAGTTTAATATCAAAGTCCCTATAGCATTATATCACTTTTCCTTTGGATCCCTTAGCTGGTGATTTCACTCCTACAAAATCTATGTTGAAAATAATGAATTTTACCATCTCAAAGTCCCTATAGCCATTATATTCATAGTACTTCCTGTGATATGCACCAATAAAAAGGAGTTCTTTTGTCAAAAAATCTGCTGAAATTATTGACCATGGATATGAATATCCTTCATGTCTGAACATGTATTTTTCAAAATGGACCTTATAGATGCTGAAAAACCGCATCAAAATTTGAGGTGAAGACTCAATTTGCCCTTTTATGCTAGCACAGTTAATTAAATAATGTGGTCCGCAACTAAGCATCTTTTCCCAGCAAAAAAGAAATCTCATGTTGAATGATGATTAAAAAGAAAACAACTAAATATCTTATAAATAAGCTTAAATTCTCTTCTTCCATACTTCATGGTATAATGCCCATCTAATAGTTTGCAAAATAATGACAGTTATATGCTGCAAAGGGGAAGCTACTCATGAACATTACCTCATATGTAATACCACCCCCTGATGTTGCTGGCTGGCGGAGAGATACATTTGAGATCGAACCGGAAGCTGACAAAATACACATTTCACGTTTACTTTGTTGCAAGAACAAATAAAGTTTCTGCATTACATCCTGTTCAGTAATCAATATATTAAAGTTAGTGGATAAATAAGCGAATCATTTTATTCTTTAACATTGAGATTGAAACCTTATTTAGGAAGTTGATATAAGCAACTATGACTGATAGATGTCACCATATCTTCACATTAAATAAATTCGTTTATTTTCTCCACTCACAGATGGTTAATTCAGGCATGCAAATTTTAGTGCAAACATATTTGAACATACATTCACCATTGAAATCAATTTTAAAATTTGAAGCGGTTGGTTCCTGACACATTAAATTATTATCAGGAAATTAATGATAGAAAATAAGTCTATTGCAAGTAGATCAATCATCTCGTTTGCATTTGAAAGCAGCAAATAGAAGTCTTAGGAATAAAGCATTTTACATGTCATAGATTGCAAATTACTAGAGAAAACAACCAAGACAATCTAATAGAGAATAGAAATACATCAAAGGAGTATCATAAATTTTAGCTAAACATCTTCTCAGGCAAAAAGGAAAGAGAAAAGTAATTTGCTGATGCAATCAATGTTGCAAGTAAGGTCAATGTAGAAAGAAAGAAGCAAATCATTCAGATCAGAATTTTTTAAAAAGATGCAACATGGACCATCATTGCGACTCCAATATTTTAACAACATTTAAATGAAAATCTCTCTCTCCAGTGGAAGAAAAAAGCTATCATATAAAATAAATAATTTATCTTTCTTGTACAACACCATAAGTACAAATTTAACCAGACTGCCGCATTTATTCTGATGTCAACACCAGACCGTATTTTTATAGACTTACATTAACAAACAAATGATACCACAATATTAATAATGAAAGGAAACAATCAATAAACATAGTTCAGTGCACAGTGCATTAATTAAATTGATTTCATAACATTTGACAAGTTACGATTAAGTCACTTTTACGCACAAATTTAAACAAAATAGTTTAATGAAATAAATGTCCATTTGTCCTGGCTTCTAGGTTTGGAGAAAATGAGCTTCATACCTCACCAGCAGAGACTGAAATAATATGGGGAGTAAAACTTTGCCCAGCATTGCCTGCACAACCATTTAAAAAGGATAAGGATTCTAGTTATGCAGCAGAATCATTAAAAAACGTGAATGTAAATATCACTCAACTGTAAAGTATACAGCCCACAGATTAATAATACTTATTTTTTTATACCAAATGTAAATTAACAATCAAATTCAAAGTTGCAAATGCTAAAAAAGAGGAAAAACAGCTTAACATATGTCAATCAACTGATCATAATGCTAAAATTAAATCTTTGTATGAAACCATCTTAATTAAAAATTATTGTTCACGCCAACAAACATTAATAGATAACAAAAAAAAAAAACTACAGTAAACATGGAGAACTCCCAAGTAAACCTTACATCCTGAAAAGAATGCAATTAAAAAAGAAAAGTCGTACGCATACAACAAGCTAAAAATTAGAAAACCAAGCCGGAATAAGTCTCAGGCTGCACAATGCCTTAAAAGTTAAAACCTTACAAAATTGCAATATTCATGGCAAGCCCCCTACTATTTAATTAAAGGAATTCAAACCCTCAACCCGGAAATTTTCAAAGTATTTGCAATAACATGCAAACTAATTCTGGAAGGTCATATAAAAAAACACCTAAATACAGACATGTTAACGTTTAAGCCAAAGGAAATACACAATGTAGCTTCAAGAAACAGCATTCCTCGATGAAGATTGAAGAAATACAAAATGATGTTTCAAGAAAGCACCAAAAACAACACATTCCCCGAGAGTTGGCCAAAAACTGATTCACTCGATGAATTTGAATACACCAAACACCAATTCTGCGCAAATTCACACCATTTCCCCTCCAAAATTGCATTACTACGAAAATTCCACTAAAAGAAATCCGTAAAAAAAAAACAGTTAGAGCAAAAATGGTTCATTTCCACACGTAAACAAACTACATCCAGAACATAACAGTTAAAAGCTAAAAACTTTCTCCAAAACCCACTAAAATGGAACCAAAATAAACCTTCTTCACAAAAAACTTCAAACAGAAATACAACTAAATTTCCCTAATTTGCAAAAATGCCCTTCAAATAAATTAAATTTTAATTACCCCTCCCACCACCTACCATGAGCCATCAACTGCTGTGCCTTCTTCGAAAACGACCCCGCGTACGACGGCGACGACGGTACCTCCCTCTTCTCCCTCGCCGCCGAGCTAGCTGCCGCCGCCGCCTTCTTAGAAGCTAAAGCCTGCTCAGGCGTCCCATACTTCCTCGGTCTCCCGCGCTTCCTCCTAGGTGGTTCCACCGGCGCCGACGTCACCGCCGCCGACGAGGGCCCAACGGAGTGTGGGTACACCATGAGGGAGCCTCCGTCGGAATTGGGCGGGAGAAGGCCATTGGAGGGGGAAGGAGTGGGCGCGGTAGTAGCTGCGGTGGTAGTGGAGGCGGCGGCGTTGTTGGGAGTGAAGTAGGAGGAGAGAGGGTGGTGGTGGTGTTCGTTGGGTTCCATAGTTTTGTAGAGAGATATTTTGTGTTTAATTTTAATTTTAAATTTTTGATATTTGTTTTCGGCGATTTTAGGGATTTTTATTTAGGGATTTATGGAAAAGAGATGAATGTGAGCCGTTGGATTGGGGTGGAGATTTGTTTGAACAGTGAAATATAGGTTTTATATTTGGTTTTTTTTTTTTTTTTTTTGAGGTTATATATACGGCTGTTTTAGTTTGGGGATGAAGTGACGTGTCTTATCCTAGATTTTGGTGCCACGTGTAATTGCACACTCTGAAAAGTTGAGTATTAGGTGGAACAACTATGTACTTCCATCCCATGTCATTTCGATTTCTATCTTGTTGTTGCTGAAAAATGAATACCAATAAAAAAAATTCGAATAATTGAGAATCGTGAACGTCAATTTAAATCTTGCAAACACAGAATAAGAAGATATTGTGATGCTCTCTGGGAGTCTTCGACCTTCAAATCAGTATCGATTTTAGCAAAATATCGACATGTGTAAAGAGTAGAGCCTACCTTTCGATGTTGATATTGATGCCCATTTATAGAGTGGCGACGTGAGGAATTAATACTTTATAACGCCTCTTCTTAATGAAGAATGTAACGTTTCTGTTACATTCTTGACATTAAATGTATTTTAATATGCAATTTTCTCATGTTTTATCAATTGCTCTTCACTTTTTTTTTCGGACTTTCCGAAGATAAGAGTAAAAAGATTTGATGTGCTTCTTTCCGATCGCAAGTTGAGTTTCGTAGCGAATATTTATAATGAGTACCTTATTGACATTATTTCGTAATGGGGGAGTAATTCACAAACTTTACAGCTGCTCAAGTCCTTTTCACTGTGATATTTTCAGTCCCAAACTTCTGTTGACTTTCTACCCGACTGAGCCTATTCCGTTTGGTTTCAATTGATTGGGCCTCTTGTCTATCTGAGCCCACCTTAATTAGCTGTTGGGTCATTAGAATTTGGACCTTTCTGGGCCCATTTCATATGACCATCCCAGTTTTGGCTCCATTTTGATTTGTGCCCTTTTCTTTCTCCATAATCAAATCAATTACTGAATCGTAATCGTACCAGATTTTAATTTTGGCTTCTTATTCTGCATTGTGATTTCCTGATTTCCTTCCTTAATCCGTTTTTCTTGCTTCCAGATGAGGCTTCTTTCTAATGTGATTCGATTTCCTCTCTGAATATCTACACAATTAAGCTCGTTTGAGCGAATTTCCCTTCCTTCCTAAATTGGTGCAGGATTTCCTGTCACTGTAGTGAGACCCAATTCCTCCTACGCATACATTTTTAAATCCCTTCCCACTTTGTCTTTTCAGAATTTTCCTAAATTGTTCCCCTCCCTCCGTTCAAACCTTGGTGTTCTTGCTTGGTGAATTTTTCTCCTCTCCTCTCCTCTCCTTGCTTATTATTCCATTCTTCTTTATTGCTTGCATGTATTGCATGCTCACCTTTCCATGTATTTTTGTTCCTGTTGGTTGGCCAGAAATAATTGTGTCAAAACGGCGTCGTTCGGTGGCCATGCTCTTGCCGCTCCTGTGTTCCTGTAGATACTCCTCAACATGACATGCCGTTCGTGTGTTCCTGTAAATGGAAAACCATTCATGCGACGAGTCCTTCAGACGACGAACCGCTTCTGCGTGCAATTGACAAACCACTCACAGATCAGTCCATATGGCTGGGAGTTTCATACGACAGACCGCGCACCTCCCACGCAATACGACCCGACATTTTCATTTCTTCGCGGACGACCAGACGTCTTGTTCTGTGACAGTTGCTTCTCTCGTTGCCCACGCTGCATTCTTTTTTTTTTTTTTTGTTTGTTTTTTTTAGTACTCCAATATTTTCTAACTTCTTTGTTTTATTTTTTGCAGGACTTTTCTTGAAGTTGCTTCAACTTTTTCTATCCTTAACAACATGTCATCATCCAACTTGCAGAGTTCATCGTTTCCACAACCTCGCGAAGCTTTACCAACTTTTTCATCAACTCACTGAGTTCACAACCTCGTCGAGCTTTATCAACTTGTTCATTAACTTGCCGAGTTCACAACCTCGCGGAGCTTCATCAACTTGTTCATTAACTCTCCGTGTTCACACCAACTAGAGGAGCTTCACCAACTTCTCAGCGGAGTTCACCTCTTTCTCAACGAAGTTCATCTCCTTCTCAACAGAGTTCAACTCCTTTTCAGTGGAATTCACCTCCTCCTTAGCAGAGTTCATCATCTCTACCACCAGTGGGTGTTCAAGAAACTCATTATTCCTCATCCCTACCACCAGTGGGTGCTCAAGAAGCAAACTATTCATCCCCACCACCAGTGGGTGTTCAGGAAGCACATTATTCATCATCCCCACCACCGGGTGTTCGAGAAGCACTTTGTTCATTACCCCCACCATCGGTGGGTGTTCATCATCTCTACTTCATCTGCATAATTCATCATCTTCACTCCACTTTGCATAGTTCGTCATCTTCACTCCACTTTCGCAGAGTTCATCATCTCCACCCTGCCTCACAGAGTTCATTGTCTTTATTCCACTCAGCAGAGTTCATCATCTTCACTCCACCTTGCACAATTCATCTTTTTCACTCCACTTCGCAGAGTTCAACATCTCCTCTTCAGCGGAGTTTATCTTGTCCTCAGCGGAGTTTATCTCCTATTCAGCAGAGTTCAGCTCGTCCTCAGCGGACTTCATCTCCTTCTTAACAGAGTTTAGCTCCTTCTCAGCGGAGTTTATCTACTCGGAAAGATCATCTCCTCAGGAAGTTCACCTCTTCGTAAGGCTTAACATCTCGACTCTACTTTGTAGAGTTAGCCATTTCCTCGGAAAGTTCATCTCCTCAGGAAGTTCACTTCCTCGTGAGGTTCAACATCTCAGCCCCACCTCACGGAGCTCTGTGGAGTCTTAATAATAATAGTAGGATTTGATTCGCTTACTAAGGATGAAATAGGCAAATCATCACGTGTGTTCATGGCAATACCGCTTGGGTTTCATTTTCCATACGTCTTAGCTAATTTTGGTGTTGCTCGCAAGTAGACAGATTATCGCATGCGTTCATGATGATACCACTTGGGATTTCACTTGTCACACATCTTAGCGAATAAACTATCATGTGCATTTATGACAATACCACTTGGGGTTTTATTTGCCACACTTCTTAGCGCATAAGCTCACACGTGACAATACCGCGTGAGGTTTCACTTGCCATATGTCTTAGCATTTAATCATTAGTCAATGTCTAGTTTTCTGCAGACTTGATGACTATATGTAATGATCAATTTTCACTGCATGTGTTCTACAATAAGTGGCTGGTTTCCCGCAAGCTTCATGCTCCATTGCCATGTCTCAGTCTATCATTTCATTGCGTGTTTTCATAATGAGAGCTTGATTTCTCGCGACCTTTTCTACTCACTTTTCGTATTCGTCACGTGAGAGCCCGATTATTCACAAGCTTTTCTACTCACGGTTTAGGTGTTTTTCGTATTCTCTTGGTGAGGGCTTGAGTTTAACAAGCCTTTCTACTCACGCAGCTTTAGCAACCTCTTATTCTTTGTCGCACACGTAGATGTTGAGAGCCCGATTTCTCGCAAGCCTTTCTACTCACACTGCATTTCATCGGTTTCAAGACAGTTTGCTGTGCGTTGACGGTGAGGAGCCCATGCTCGGACTCGCGTCATGCACTAGCACTTTTGACTACATGAGCTCAGTTTCTTGCAGACTCTTTTCGTTGTGTGCGGCTAAGCACTCGACTTACCTCAACATGTTCTTTACTCATAAAAGATGTCATTTACGCAGAAAAGAAGACATGTTATTTATTCAAAATAACAAGTTACGCTAGATAAATATAACAAAACTTAAAGAGTTTAAATTCTTATCACCATCATAAATACACTTAACAATCAATATTTCAAGTAGTGGCGTGCTTAGTTGCTCTTATGTTAAGCATCCTCTTCAAGTGTCATTCCTTGTGTTTGGCTCCTCTCTCGATGCTTCAATACTTTGGCCTACAGAATGTACTTGTTAGCACGCACAAAGAGGTCGGCTAAGGTCTTTGGTTGATCCAGAGACATCGACTCTTGTAACTGAACCACTCGCGTTCCCTGCAACATTGTTGCTACTGCTATGCTTGGTTGCAAATCATGAACCTCAAGAGTTGCATTCCTGAATCTATCAACATACTATTGAAGAGTCTCCTTCTTCTGCCTAATGATCAACAAGTGTGTTGCATCATTTTCCCCTTGATGTTGATGATGAAGGCATTGATGAACTCATTTTTTAGCTGCTCAAAGCAGGAAAGTGACTCCTCATTCAACCCATTGAACCATAAATATGCATGGTCCTTTAATGTTATTAGGAGCACACGGCACATGATGGTGTCCTCCCATCCATATAGCATTATGATGGCCTCATAATTTTGGACATGCTCGTACGGGTCCTCATTCCTGGAGAAAGTTGGCAATTGAGGGATCTTAAACTTCGGGGAAAGTGGTTTTCCCATGACCTCATTGGTGAATAGGGCATTGGTTCTCTATTGCTCGTCCTCCACAGGAAGCAGCTTCCTTTGCTCGAGAACCTCCTCGATCATCTTCCTCATATCCACCATGTTGGAGAATTTTTGGTCTATTGGA
This sequence comes from Flueggea neowawraea, assembly GCA_948243855.1. Taxonomy (NCBI): domain Eukaryota; kingdom Viridiplantae; phylum Streptophyta; class Magnoliopsida; order Malpighiales; family Phyllanthaceae; genus Flueggea; species Flueggea neowawraea. The sequence goes on along the minus strand of CAODLS013378905.1, from coordinate 1,269 downwards.
ATGGACAGCTGAAGTGACTTGAGAAGAGAGATAAAGAAATCAACACAAGGATTTATAGTGGTTCGACCAACCTTGCCTACATCCACTACCTAAGTCTCATTTAGGCTTTTCACTATTGATGATTGATTGTGGCTCAATCCAACAAGGCCAATACACGAGGTTGATTCCGGCTCAACACCTCTAAGGCCCACACACTGTTGTTTTCTATAGGTTCACAACAAACCTCTCTCAAAGTTGTTTTATACTTAGGTTCACAACAAACCTCTACAATGTTGCTTTCTATAGGATTACAACAAACCTAACTTACACTAACAAAGTGTTTACAAAGATTGGAGCTATATGCTAGGGTTGAGCGTATATTAATGATGCTTGAACTTTGATCTCTAGCTTGATTTGGTGTTCTTGATGGTTGAAATTAATAGGAAATTTGGCACAATGAATTCTGAGGTTTTTCAACACGTTCCTGCCCTTCTCTTGATGTATTTATAGCATTTCCATGCCATATGACTGTTGGTGATGACAAACTAGCCGTTGGAGTGCATTTAATGCTTTTGCAGCTTTCTGTGACTCAGTTAACATACGTTTCCATTTCAAGACGTACGTTGATCATGTCTGCTCTCTAGATGACGTATGTTGCGTTTCCTCTGCGTACGTTGTGCATGCATGACGTACGTTGTTAAGGATCCAGTAGCCTCTGTTTGCATTCAACTCCATGTCTACATACGTTGCATATTCTCTACGTGCGTTGTCGTTCATAATGTACGTTGTGGCTTTATCCAACGTACATTGATCACGTTGTTTTTCAGATAACGTACTTCAGCTTTGTTGTAACGTACGTTGTTACTTTGCAGAGCCTTGTTTCGCAACTCTAAGCCTTCCAACGTGTTCCACTTCAACTCAAAAATTTTGCTCTTCATCAAAACCTTTTGCTCATCATCAAAACACATAAGGAACTTATTGTTGACCTCCCATGATCCAACAATCTCCCCCTTTTTGATGATGACAAAACTTTGAATGATTGATGGCTACATCAAAGGCAACAATTGATCAAGGATTTCATCATTGTCATTTGATTAGTATTATAAAAGAGTGAATGGGAAAATTTGAATTTTCTACCCCTTTCAATCAAATATATAACACTCTCCCCCTTTTTGCCATTAATCAAAAAGATTAAGCAATTTAGCAAATTTTAAACATTTTCACTCCCCATTTCAAAAAAAATTTGTGCATATAAAAAAAAATAGACTCTCCCCCTATTTGTTTCAAAAT
>CAODLS013378207.1:0-12404 GCA_948243855.1 Flueggea neowawraea | reverse complement strand
GAGGTCAAATTGGAAATGAAGTGGTGAAAGGAGATGGAAAGTCGGAATTGGTGTCATACGGACATTGTGAATAATAGAATTGGTCGCTCTCTCTCCCCGTAGACGTCAATCGATTGACCGAACCACGTAAATTCTGTGTGTGTGTGTGTGTGTGTGTGTGCGTGATTGTTCTCTTTCTATTATTCCACATTTCTATTGTTTAATTGTCCAACAAATGGTATTAGAGCTCAGATCTGCAGAAGAAAGATGTCTTCACAGAAATTCGAAGTTGAGAAATTCAATGGGTCAAATGATTTCACTTTGTGAAAGCTGAAGATGAATGCGTTTCTAGTTCAGCAGAAGTGTGCAACAACAATAGAATGGGAAGAGAAATTGCTTGCAAGATTGACAGCAGCAGAAAAGGAGGAAGTTGTGTCTAGGGCACATAGTGTGATTCTGCTTAGTTTGACAGATGAAGTCTTGAGCGAGGTAACCAATGAGACCACAACAGCTGGCTTGTGGAAGAAGCTTGAAAGCAAGTACCAGAAAAAGTCACTAGCCAACAAACTTTATCAGAAAAGGCGACTGCATATCTTGAAGATGTCAAAAAGTATGTAGGTAAAGGATCACCTTGAAAACTTTAACATAATTATTTTAGACTTGAATGGAGTGGGTGTTAAAGTTGAGGAAGATGATCAAACCATGATTTTATTGTGTTCTTTTTCTAGGTCTTATGAGAATTTTGTAGATACTATAATGTATGGTAGTGATAGTATCTCAATAAATGATGTTAAAGATGCTCTACAATCTAAACAATTACAGAAGTTAGTGTTTGTCCATAAAGGAAGAAGAAAATTGTACAGGGGTGGAATGGGAATACTCATGTTGTAGTAGGTCAGAAAGATTCTGAAAAATAGGAAAGTTCTAACAAGAGGGAAGGAAGAGATGTTCTGACTGTCAGTATAACTGGTCCTGCAGAAACTTGGATCCTAGATACCAGTACTTCATATCACATGGCTTATTCATGAGAGTTGTTCACTACTTTTAAAGAGTGGAATGACAGTGTAAAGTTGGGAGATGATGGGGAGTTTGGTGTCAAAGGTAGTGGCTCGGTGCAGATCAGAATGTATGGCGAAATGGTTAGGACATTGAATGTTTGGTATGTCCCTGAAATGCGAAAGAATTTGATCTTTGTGGGTACACATTCTCTAGAAGTGTTGGAGTTCTTAAGGTGTCAAAAGGAGCTCTTATGGTGATGAAAAGCAAATTGCAACATGGGATTTATACATTGATGGGTTGTTCAGTGTTGGGAACAGCACGGTGTCGAGCTCCATAGTTATTGATTCTGTGGAGAAGAAGGATAATTGTAAAAAGTTATGGCATCAAAAATTGGGACATATGAGTGAGAATGGACTTTCTGTTTTGAGTAAGAAAGAGCTTTTAGGAGGTGTTGAGACCGAAAAGCTGAAGTTTTGTGAAACTTGTGATATGGGTAAACAACGTAGGGTGAAATCCAGTATGAGTACTTACACTACTAAAGGGGTCCTTGAATACATTCACTCTGATTTATGGGGTCCTTCTCCAGTGGAGTCTCATAGTGGATGCAAGTATTATGTTACATTTATTGATGACTTCTCTAGAAAGGTATAGGTATATTTTCTGAAACTAAGGATGAAGTGTTTGGGAAGTTTAAGGAGTATAAGACTATGGTGGAGAAACGGATCGGGAAAATAGTCAAGACACTCAGAACTGACAATGGGTTAGAATTCTGTAACAAAGAATTTGACGAGTTCTGTAGCAAAGAAGGTATAGTGAGGCACCACACTGTATGACATACGCCACAACAGAATGGAGTTGCAGAACGGATGAACCAAACATTTGTACAACGCGCTAGATACATAAGGATAGACGCTGGGTTATTGAAGCAGTTATGGGCTGAAACAATTGATAGTGCTGTTTATCTGGTAAATAGATCGTCATCGACTGCAATTAATTTTAAGACTCCTCAAGAGGTATGGTTCGGTAAGTCCTCTAACTATTTTGACTTGAAAATATTTGGTTGTCCTGCATATGCTCATTTTAGTGATGGCAAGATGGAGCCTAAGACAATGAAATACATATTTCTAGGGTATGCAACTGGGGTGAAAGCTTATAGATTGTGGTATATTGAAAACAGAACCCTAAAATTTATTATTAGCAGAGATATGACATTTGATGAATCTGCTATGTTTGGCCAGATGAAGGAGTCTGATGATATTGCAGGTACTAGTAAAACTGATCTGGGTGCTAACTAGAAGGTGGAGTTTGAGGTAGATGCTCCAAAGAAAATTGGTGTGGATGACACACCTGAAAGAACAGTTTGTGATCAACCATAATGATTCACAAAGTATAGTAGCGAGTAGACCAATACGGAAAATTCAGAGGCCTATGAGGTATGTGTTTGTCTTAGTGCTAATATCACTAATCCTGTTGCTTTTGCATTAGCAGTGGCTGGAGAAATAGAAAGGGAGGAACCGAGGTCGTATAAGAAGGCGATGGAAAGTAATGATTCGAGAAAATGGTTTAGTTCTATGAATGAAGAGATGGCATCATTGCAAAAGAATCTTACTTGGAAACTTGTGCATTTGCTTGAATGGGTGAAACCTGTTGATTGTAAATGGCTTTTCAGAATAAAGGATGGAATTTCAGATGATGAACCACCTAAGTACAAATCAAGGCTTGTGGCGAAGAGATTTTCAGAGGAGGAAGGGATTGACTACAATGAAGTGTTCTCACATATTGTGAAGCATAAATCCATTCGAGTCCTCTTAGCCATGGTAAGCATTTTTAACCTGGAGCTTGATCAACTTGATGTTAAAACTGCGTTTTTGCATGAGAATCTTGAGGAGAAAATCTATATGAAACAACCTGAGGGATTTGTTGATTCTGAAAAACCTGATCATGTATGCTTGTTGAAGAAGTTCTTGTATGGGTTGAAGCAGTCACTTAGGCAGTAGTACAAGAGGTTTGATGCATTTATGATTTCTCATGAGTTTATGCGAAATCAGTATGATAGTTGTGTTTACTTTAAAACATTAGTTGATGGTTAGTTTATATATTTGTTGTTGTATGTGGATGACATGTTGATTGCAGCTAAGAACCAAGCTGAAATTAACAGATTGAAACAATTGTTGAGTAGTGAGTTTGAGATGAAGGATTTAGGTGCAACAAAGAAAATCTTGGGGATAGAGATATGGAGAGACAGAGATGCAGGCTTGCTATACGTTTCACAGAAGAAATAAATTGAGAAGTTACTGCAGGCTTTCCACATGGATCACTCTAAACCGGTGAGTAATCCATTGGCTTAATATTTTAAATTTGATCATACTACATTGCCTAGTACTGATGAAGAGGTGGAATACATGAAGAGTGTGCCTTACTCTAGTGTGGTTGGTAGTTTGATGTATGCTATGGTGTGCACTAGACCAGATTTAGCTTATGTTGTTAGTGTAGTAAGCAAATTTATGTGTAATCTTAGAAAATTTTACTAGGAAGTAGTCAAGTGGATTATGCGATATTTGAAAGGTACTAGTAGTGTGTGCTTGGTGTATGGGAATGGTAATGTATATAGTGGATTAGTTGATTTTACTGATTCTGATCATGAAGGAGATCTCATAAAGAGAATATCATTGACTTGTTAAATTTTCACTATGTTTGGATGTGCTATTAGCTGGAGAGCTTCTTTGTAGCCAACCGTTGCTTTGTCTACAACTGAAACAGAATACATGTCCTTGACAGAAGGAGTGAAATAAGGTATATGGTTGAATGGTCTTGTTGGTAGTTTGCGTTTGAATTTGCCTAAGCCTATTATCTATTGTGATAGTCAAAGTATTTTTTGTTTGGCAAAGAATCCTGCTTATCATGAGAGGACAAAACACATTGATGTTAGGTTGAACTTTATTTGTGATGTAATCGAAGAAAAGTTATTCTCCATTGAGAAGGTAGACACGGAAGTTAATCTTGCAGATATGTTGACTAAGTTGATTACTACTAAAAAGTTCAAGCATAGCTTGGACTTGATAAATGTTCACAGAGCTTGAGCATGATGCCCTTCGGGGCATTGGCAAAAGAGTGGTTCTTTATTCTGTATTGAAATGAGGATGAAAAATTAATTCAAGGTGGTGAATTGTTGTATTGAATTGATTTTTCTAGAGTTCTGGAATGTCATTTGGTGTTTTATTGAGTCAAGAATGGTAGAGGTCGAATTGGAGATGAAGTGGTGAAAGGAGATGCAAAGTCAGAATTGGTGTCACAAGGACAGTGTGTTACACAGTCGTATCTCAGGCCATGTCTTGGCTATCTCCACACGAACACGCACATCTCGTCCGTGTCTTTCATGCCCACGTCCGTGTCTTATTTCCTTACTGTCATGGACGGAATTTAGGGCTTGTGGGTGACCTGTTTTGATTGGGATTCATTGTAAACATATATATTGTGGTTTGGGAAAACTCTTGTAACCTTTTTGACCGACTTTCATTGTTAATAATAAAATTGTTCGCTCTTTTTGTCCATAAACATATGTCGATTAACCGAACTATGTAAATTTTGTGTGATGTATGATTGTTCTCTTTTTATTATTCCAGTTTCTATTGTTTAATTGCCTAACACCTTTACATTCTGAGCCAAAGCCATTTGGACTGCATATGCCTCTGTAACCAGTGGAGAAATACAAGCAGCCTTCTTATATAAAGCATCCACCACCTCGCGTTTACTATTTCAACCCGACAGAGTTTATATATTCAATCCATATAATTTATGATAATTTTTAATTTTATCAGAAGTATCTTTTAAAAAGTAGAGAGCAATATTAGAAATGTTCTAATTATATAACTGTAGTGTATCTATATTTCCATGTACTTTCGAAATTATTAAGTTGATATTTATTAAGAATAAATATTTAAGCTAGAATTAAAATTTCAATTCTCTTGGGATTCATAATTTAAACAGTAGTCTATTCTCTATTTCTATTCCCATTCCGATTTATATTACATGATCCCTTCATGTGAAATTTAATAAATAAAATATTCAATTAGATTTTTGGTAGATCACCTCTTCTTTTTCTTCACCAGGGATGAGCAAGAATCGGATGCTCAACCCTAGTCTTCGCATCCGGTACGGCAGCCCCAGTCCAACAGTTTCTCTGTCTCGTCTCCGGTCTCAGATTGCTGCGATGAACATAGACGAAGAAAGAAGGGAGGAGTTAGAAGGAGAAGAAGTTACGGTTCGGATTCGGTGCTGGAACGAACTTCCTGGTGATTTGCTGAAACTTATAGCACAACGAGTAGACTCCGCCGTTGATTTGTTAAGATTCCGTTCTACCTGCAAGTCCTGGAGAGAGTCTTCCATAACCGTACACTACTACTCTAAGCGCATAGAAACAAGGAGAAGGAATTCGAGAATCTTCCATATTTGTACATCGATATATCCACCAATCGACACTACAATTTTCGTTGTACAAGCGTTGGTGGTGCGTACTGGTTTCGTATTACAACACTGTATGCAGTTAAACCCAATTCGCCAACTAGTATCTATGTGGTTCATAATGATTGTTCGTGTAAGAAGGCGTTTGTGGCGTCAGTCATCGAAAATTTTCCTGTTCAGATGCTTTCCTTCCCCATCCATGCTGATTTTAAGTACTGCGAAAAGCCTTCCGGATCGTATTTACAGGTGAACATGTTAGACCTGTCATTGTATGAAGTATGCAGATTTTACACTATGTGGCCTAAAAACGGTAAAAGATTTGATACTAAAGAACCTGTTCGAATTGAAAATGTGGGAATTATTAGGAACAAATCATCTGATCCGAATAAGTACGTAATGGTGTTATTGTGTGCTAATTTTGGTCATTTGGCTATTTTACATTCTGGAAACAAAAGATGGATAGTAACAGATGATTACCGAGGTTTTAACGATGTTATTACAAGATCCGATGAAACATTAATCTACGCAGTTGATAGTAGAGGGAGGCTTGTGAAGGTTGACTTGTCGTCAAAGGTTACACAAGTAGTTGCTGAAAGTGGGAATATACCTGAAGGTGGAAAGCAGAAATTCTTGGTGGAATCGTCTGGTGATTTGCTTTTACTTGATTGGTATGTTAATGTGAATGAACAAGGCAATGGTAGACTTTCAGTGACAAAAAGTTACTTCAAAATCTATAAACTGGATGAGGAGCATCATGAGTGGATTGCAGTGACAAGCTTAGGCGACCAAGTCATTGTCTTGGATCCTCCAGTTTGTTTTTCTACGACTTACAAAGACGTGGGTCTAAGCCATGGAAATTGCATTTGTTACAAAAAAGATTGTAGGATTGTCACTCATATATGTGTCGATGGAGTACGCTGGATTTGTTTCTGGTCTGGTGCTCCTGTTCTTGTCGTGTCCAACCCAAACCAGCGATGATTAATTCAACAAAGGGTTCTGGCTTTTTCTTTAAAAAATATATGCATTGGCTCTCACCATGAATCGAAATAGGTCGTCAATTCTGTTTTCTTATGAAGAAACCATTTCATTTAGTAGTTCAGTTCTGCAGCTCTTGATCAAGTGTAGTCCTCAAAATGGAAACGTCTATTGGATATATATATATCTCCCCTTGTGGAGCTCTCTCCCGTTACTGTACGAGCTTTCTATGTTTTCGTCGTCCTTGGCCAGTTGACTAAATGGAAGCATAGGTTTCCCGAGTCTTTCCATGTGAATCCGGTGGGTTTGTACGGTGGTCTCGCTTTGTTTTGGAAAAATGATTTGAAGTTGGAAGTGCTACAATGGTTGGTCGGGCAATTTCATCCATACTCGATGGAAAGGTGAAGATGTGTCCAATGTTACTTTTGTCTATGGTGCACCTGATTGCTCTCCACCTCCTCAACCCCCACAACATCATTCATGTGACCAATTAAAAGCCAAGGGACACCGAGAGTCTGCTTTGAGTAGATTCATCGCTAGCTGGGATATGATGGACCTAGAGTTCAAAGGAAGGTGCTATACATTGATTGTCTAATGGAGGATAGCAGGGGATCTGACCAATTCATTGTCAAAGAGAAGTTGAATGGTGTGACCACGGAACTAAAGAGAGTTGGTGTAGATCCGAAGATACCAACTGTAGGAGGTGAATTAAACAATTAATATATATTAAAATATTTCCAACTCAATATTATCATAAAGTACAATATATGAATCCAGATAAAAGAAAAAAAAATCAAAACTCCTCCATTGATTTTGATAATTAATATTTATTGAACATAAATGTGTTTTCATTGTATATTAATTAATTAAAGTGAGTTAAGTTCATTTAATATTCTTTTATTAAAAATTAGCTAAGATATTAAAGAGAGAATTTCAATAGACATATAAATAGTCTAATTTTTATATTTAATTTTAAATTTTAACAATTTATAGTTTGAAATAAATATTGTTAATAAAATAAATAATTTTTTAAGTCACTAAAAGAAATGATCCACATACTATCATCATTAGATGAACTTTGATTTGTATAAGTTAATGTTTATAGATGCATTATACAACAAAAATTATAAACAAATCTTATTATTTTCCCGTCTAAATTATTTTGTTAAAAAAATAATGCTCCATAATTTATTACTTATCATAATTATTTGAAATATAAATTTAAATACACAAATATATATAAAAAAAATTCTTTGATCTAACATAAGATCAATTGATTTGATTCACATAGCAAAAAAAATATTTAAATAAAATTATAATATAATTAATATGTATACATGACAAATGTGACACATAAAAATTAAAAACTATCAATCATAATTATTTTATGATTCTTATATTTTAACAATTAAATTTTGTAATATATATGTATTATTGCTTGACATAAATTAGAATTAATTGAGTTTTACATAATTTTTATCAATTATAAAATAAAATAAAAATATTATGTTGGTGCCCCACACGGACTTTTAAACTCTTTATTAATGATACTAGTATGGGATTGTAATCCAATTTTTTTTTTACAAGTCATTTTATTTCTCTTTTTTTTACTCTTCAATATTCTAAAAATTAACTCCAATAATAACTAACTATATACTCATTAGTTTGACAGTTTGTACTTAATTAGCCTGTGGCAGTTTTGATTATTTATTGTTTGACTCAATAAAGCTCCTGTGGCTTTCATTATTCATTGTAGCATACCCAACTTGTCAACATGACTTCATTCAAGTATGCAATTTTCACCCCTCAAGGGGTAGCCGAATGATGAAGATATGTTATTCTCAGTATGAGATTGTAGGTTCAAATTCGTTCGGACTCATTCTCACAATGTTAAGTTGATCAGACATCTACTGCTCGTCTTTGATGAGGTGTTACGGTAACTACACTAGTGCACAGACTCAAGTCCGTTGCCGTTGTCAGCTATGACTCTCGAAAACATTCCTTAGCGGGGAGGTTTATTCGCCTACATGATCACGCTCAGCAGGGGTGTGCTACCTACTGTCGCCACCGATTCCCCTTTTTTGGCAAAAAAAATAATCCAATTTTCTTTTTCTTTATAAGCAACCCCTAATCATTGTACTAACTGTTCATATCACTGCTTACACATGCCATTATCTTTTTTAATCTCCTATTTACTGTTCATAATCAGATATTTTAAGTCTCTAATCACAATCATCAATCACCATTCTCCTCTCCTACTCCTCTCCCTGTCTTCTATTTAACATGAGTGACCACTCTTTTTCTGCTTGGTCAATTTTATTATTTTTATTCACTTTAAAGAGGAAAGTTTAAATAAATAAGAAAGAGAAAAAAAGACGTTAAAAATGAATAAAAAATTATAAATTGAACCAATCGCATGGAGAGTGCTGAAGCGAAGTGTCCTAGAAGAGTGTTAGGAGCATTCTTCAATTTAAATAGTCTAATCGCTTTTTTATTTCTTTAAGTGTTTAGGATTTTCATTTACATTTAAAGAAAAAATTACATTTACATAATTCAATTATTTAAATAAAGTATCTTTTTTCCCAAGAAAATGCATTTTAATATCGGACTTGTTTGCCATCATTATCATATAATAACATATTTTCAGTATATAATCTTTTTTTCTTAAAAATTATGTCATTCTTTATTTTTTACCACTAAAAAAATTATTATATTTTATTTGCTGTCAAATAAAATCCAGATTTTCCTTCAAATATAAAGAAAAGACAAAAAATTATTACGGAAAAAGGTTGAATATCGTAATATGAAAGTGATGGTGCAATTTTTTTCTATTAATAATGATTTAATTCACCTTACAATTGAAGAAATCTTATGTTTTAGAACATAAATAGCAAAAAGGTTTTGAGCTTTTTTCCTAAATAAAGCTCCTTAAAATTGTCAATTCACTCAAGCCACATTGATTATTATTCATTTATTCACATATTTATATTTGAATTCACACTCGGCAGATCCGATCCTCAAAGTTGGGTCGAATCCTCCAACATATTCACGCACAGAACTCCAACTCCAAAGCTCCAATTGCAATACTCGGAGCTAATTTCGGGTCGGACCGTAGAGTTCTCTTCATGGCTCAATCTTCGGGCCGTAAGGGCTGTGGGGGAGTCGTCGGAGACTATATAGTGGGAAGAAAAATCGGGTCGGGTTCGTTCTCTGTGGTTTGGCATGGGAGACACCGGGTCCATGGCACCGAAGTTGCGATAAAGGAGATCGTAACTGGTCGGCTTAATAAGAAGTTGCAGGAGAGTCTCATGTCGGAGATTTTTATCTTGAAGAGGATTAACCATCCCAATATCATTCGCTTGCACGATATTATTGAGGTTAGGTGGTGTTTGGTTGCTGAGAAATGGAGGAAATTTGATTGAGGCAATAGTTTTTATTGTGATTACTATTAATTGAAGATTGTTTCCAGGCAAAAAAAATAAAATTGAGGATTGTTTCAACTTTGTAGTTTTATGTGTTGAAGATAGATGTGTTTGGTTAATGAGAAAACGGAGAAAGAGGGCGTTAGAAGATTTTTTTTTTAGTTAAACTTAGTAGCTTTATGAATTCTTAAGATAATTGATTATGTAGTTCGTGATAGATGTTCAGGTTGTGGTTTTCTTGATGAGAAAATGAATGAATGGAATTAGGAAGTAGTTTTTCTTTTAAGTGTTAAAAGAAATTGAAATTTGCGTAAAGTTAGTAGCTTTACATTAAGATGCGACTATTGTATTGAAAACTGTGAAAAGTTAGTAGCTTTACATTGAAGGTTTTGGTTTGTGTTGCTTGGATGTTGTAAACAGGTTCCAGGGGGGATACATATTGTGTTGGAGTATTGTAAAGGGGGTGATTTGTCTATGTATATTCAACGGCGTGGAAGAGTTCCTGAATTAACTGCTAAGCACTTTATGCAGTAACTTGGTATGTGTGTATTAATAATTTCATGATTGTTTACGCACTTTGTTTCGTCATGTGTTTAATGGGTGCATGGATTTTTGGATTTGGTCATGTGTATAACAGCTGCTGGTTTGCAAATTCTTCGTGACAATAATCTTATACACCGGGATTTAAAGCCGCAGGTTTGGCTGATTTTTTGTTTGTTTAAATTATTCAAGTTATTGCTTAACAAGTTTATTTGATATTGGATTGCTTGTTCTGTGAATGGTATAACTGGGCTGCTATAGTGTTATTTACTTCACTCTTTGTTTCAAAATTTTGAGATGCTATATTGCTGATGAATTTTGTGGGATGGCGAATTAAGAATCTGGCTTGTGTTCAATCAATAAAAGAGCTTTGTGCTTGCAGAGAACCTTTTTCTTTCTTTTTTTCTTCTTTTGTGTTGTCGTTCAGGCCTGGAGGTTTTGTAGGTCTATTCCAGTTATGACATGCATTCACTTTTTTGTAACAGAATCTTCTCCTTTCCTCCAATGACAACAATGCAGTTTTAAAAATTGCAGATTTTGGATTTGGTAGTTAAGTTAAGATCATTATCCTCATCATCATTTTCATTGTCATGTTACTTTATCAATTAGGAAGGGATAATAAAAGAAAGACTTTCTTTTTGTGGACCCTTCATGTACAAACTAGGTGATAATTATCAATTAAATAAGAATTCCCCCTGTTTCAGTTTTCACGGTTGATCTTTATTTCTGTTTGATTAAACCATATTGCTTATTGACCGTCTTATATTTTCAGAAGTCGTTCTGTGTTTTTTTCTGTATAAAATTCTTTTTTCCCAAGCATGTTTTCAGTTATGGTCCAAATTAGAATACTATAGCCTTTTGTTGTCAGATCCTTGCAACCTAGAGGCCTTGCTGAAACATTGTGTGGTTCTCCTCTTTACATGGCCCCGGAGATAATGCAACTACAGAAGTATGACGCAAAGGTGCCATTCTGATATATATATATTAAGAACTAGTGATATTTTAATGAACTGCTGTCTGTTAACCTTGAACTGCATACGCGGGCAGATCTCTGGAGTGTTGGCGCCATCTTATTTCAGCTTGTCACTGGAAAAACCCCATTTACTGGAAATAATCAAATACAGGTTAAAATTGGCTTTGAACTGGAAACTCATAGATCCATTGTGTTGAAAACTTGATAGTACTCAAGTTGGGTTATATGGGTTCTTTTGATGTCGTCGCGATATCCCTAATAATATGCTTTGTATTTGTACTGTTCAGTTGCTTCAGAACATTGTGAAATCAACTGAATTGCAGTTTCCTTTGAATAGTAAGGATTTGAGTGCTGAGTGCAAGGATTTGTGCAAAAAATTGCTCCGGCGTAACCTAGGTATTACATATAATATGGCATGACATTGTGAACTTTGTCACTATGACATGATGCAATAAATTGGGAAAAGAAACATGTGCAGATGTACGTCTTATCAGTATTTACAAGTCAACTAGCAGATTACTTCCTGTTATGAGTTAAATGTTTGATATACATATGAATATACTTGAAAGGTTTACTGATAATTTATGAGATGGATCCAAGAATTTACTTGTAAAGAATACTAGTAGTTTTGCACTTCTTGTTTCACAGATGTTGATTTGCCGTTACTAGCCATTTTTTGTGTTATAATTTCCAATCTTCATTTATATACAGTGGAGCGATTAACGTTTGAAGAGTTCTTTAATCATTCATTCGTTCATCAAAGGAAAATGGACGAATCAATAAGGTATATGAGGCAAATATTTAGTTGTTACTACTTTATTGTTTTCTTATTTAACAATTATGTGAATGCAGAAGTAGGAGGTCTTCTAAATTAGTGGATGGTTTTCCTTTTTCTGAAAGCAATCACGTAAAAAATGCTGAGGACAATTCTCAGGAGGATTGTCTGCCTTTCATTTTCGACGATGATTCTAGTGGTCCTGAGGGGAGTCCTTCCTTTTCAAGAAGAAAGTCCTTAATGAAGACCACTTATGGGTTTTCCATTGAGAATGGAAGAG
>CAODLS013378079.1:0-11940 GCA_948243855.1 Flueggea neowawraea | reverse complement strand
GATTTTGGATTCTACTCTAGTGACTTATGTCTTTATGTATTCTGAGCACACTTGTTGGTCGAGTAGCTCGTGACTTACTTGAGTAATCTCATATTGGACTCGAGTAACTCTGAAGCTCAGCTTTCTTTTGGACGATTGACTTACTCGAGTAACTTATATAGTTGCTTGAATAACTTTTCCTTTGCATCAACAATTTGATCATGACAACCTTGCTTCGTGGTGTATTGAACTAACATATTTACCAACCTTTGTGCATCAAAACATAGGTGGATCTGAATGTGAACTACCCTTGGTTCCACAGTATTTCTTTGAAAGATATTTTCAATACAGTTTATGTCTTGTCCCATACTGAGTTTTCTCACTCTCTTCTGTTGGCATTTTAGGGTTGTTCCGCATTGGACGCCCTTTTGTTCGGGCCCCTAGTTTATCTGTTATGCTAGTTGCTCCACACCGGGATACTTGTGGGTTGTTGGTTCAGAGTATCATTTGTTAACTTCTTTTCCCTCTCTCTCTCTCTATCTCTCTCCCTCCTTCTCTCTTCTGTTTCTTTCTTTCAACTTCTCTACAGACTTCCTCCAATAAATCTGCCATTTTCTTTTATGTTTCCCCTTTCACTTTATTTATTTATAAATCAACCCATTCTCCTTTCTTCTTTTCAAAAGTCACCACAACCATCATTAAAATTTTAATTCCTTCTTACTTCTCAACATAATAATTTTCCCAATTGTTTTATTCATAACTACAAGGATTTATTCATATAAGCGCTAATAATTTTTTTTTTCTAATAATTCAATATTTGTAGAAAAAAATCTGAGGCATTACAGGAGCGATGTAGCGAAGGAAGACAGTCGAGAGCAAGAGAGAGAAACATACAAGTGGTGGAGGAGGGAGGGTGAGCGGGAAAGACAAAGGAGTGGCTAGGGTTTCGGGTGAGAGGAGAAGAGAGAAACAATAGAAAGGAGAGAGAGGAAGAGAGAAATAGGAGAGAGAAAGAGGGAGAAGAAAGAAGAGAGAGAGAGAAAATTGAGAAAATAAAAAGAAAAATTGAAATTTATATAAAAATTAATGTGACATTTTTAAAAGTTGAGTTTGAAGTGGTGGTGTTTTTAATCTTAAAGTTTAAAATGTATTATTTATATAATTACAAAACTTAAGATGTCAAAATTAAAAAATGGTAACTTAAAATTGACATACGGTGACGAAACAATAACTATATGTAAAAATGTAGCAGGCTTAAACTTTTTTGAGAATTCAACCCTGTACCATTTTTTTAGAAACAACTTTTAAATGAAAAATCAAAGGGCCCATGAAAATGCATAATTGTCAAGCTACAACGTATTAAATTTTATAAATTAAAAAAAAATGTAAACAAATTAAAACAAATTGGCTTATAACAAAACAAATTCGTTTGCCTTATTGCCTCGACTACTATATACCCAACAGTCAGGACTAGATTACACGCAAACGAATTGGTATTTTCGTACCAAACTGGATTTCGGAAAAAGTTGTACAAAACATGCTTCAAAGAAGTGTCGGTAATATAGATTTGTGAGGACAAGATTCAGGCTAAACTTAGCCAATACTTGAAAAAGTCATAAAATCACACATTGCTGCCATTCACAGTAATGCAAAAAATAAAGAATGAGAGAGGTAGGCCAAGCTTTTGAACAAATCGAAAGGGGTTTAATTTGAAACTTGATTAAACAAATTTAAATTGACGGTGTCGGTAATATAGATTGCGCTTTAGCAATTTTAATTATTATTTTTAATTTATAATAATTACTATATTAGTGACAATATATATATTAGCTAGGCCGAGCAACAGTTGTACTGTTGCTCGGTAGCTGGATTGCTTTTGTGATCTCCACAACTCAATACTGATAGGGAAAATCACACTTTTATATCAAATTCAAATATTGATTTTGAAAAATGTTCTACAAACATCCTAATTTTGAAAATACCAGCAAAATAAAATTCATTTGAAACATGTCATATTCACGAGAAATTGATTTTTTTTCCAAAAAAAATGAATTTCAGTAAAAAAATTATAATTTCCCATAAAGTCTTTAGAGATCTTCAAAAGTCTCCAAATGAGATCTCTAAAAATCTCTAAAAGTCTCCAAAAGATGTTTCCAAAAGTCATCAAAAGGGAGTTTACAATTTTTTTTATAAAAAGTTTGGTTTAATTCAGAATATCTCCAAAAGTGTCCAATTCGCACAATTTTTTGTATACAACAAACTGATTCAATATTATTTTAGTGTAATTATTTTAAAATTAAGCTCAATTATTTATATATATATATATTTTACGAATTTTACTTTATTTAATGATAATTAATTTGATCTCCAAGAGTCTCTAAAAGTCTACGTAGGTCTCCAAATAATCTACGAAGGTCTCAAAATGTAATCACCCCTTCACAAAATCAATCAAACTCAACAAAAATTAACCTGTATACCATAAAAAACTTAATGCAATTCCATAAAAAAACTACAATTTCATAGACTAAAATAATAAAAATACATACAACGAACTCTAACCACTACACAAGAGCAACATCAAACCCTGATCTAACATCAAACTGCCGCCACTAATCCAATAAACCATAGATGTACATTGCTGCCATCTCCACCATGTTTGCCTTCGACATTCTCCGCTCTCTCTTCATGTGTGGAGCAAAAGAAAAAAAATTGAGGAGACACCTAGAACGAAACAAACATATCAGAAGGAAAGGATGAGAGAGAAACGAGAGAAGAAAAGAGAGCAGCGAGGAGTGAGAACCAAGGAGAAAGACCGACCAAAGCAACAAGGACAATAGAAAACACGAAGAGGAGAAAGAGTGACAAGGACACAAGAGAAACTGAGGAGAGAGAGAGCGACAAGGAAATATAAATCGATAAGAGAGTGTGACTAGAGAAGAAAAGAGAACGGCGAAGGTTAGGAGAGAGAAAGAGAGAGACTAGGGTTTCTTGAGAGGAAGCGAGAAGATGATGAACAGGAGACAGAGGAAGAGAGAAGTTTAAGAAAGGAGAGGAGAGAGAGGTAAGGCGGCTAGGGTTTGTTAAGCGGACAGAGTGAGACGAAGAGAGAGAGACCAGGAGAGAGAAGCTGAAGAGAGAGAAAAAATTAAAATGATACAAAAAAATTCCTTTTATTTGAATTCATCTACTATTTTTAAGACCCTAAATTTAGAAAACAGCATATAAGAGACTTAAAATTAAAAATATGTTATTCAACTAATTTCAAAACTATCACGACCTGTTATCGGATCATGACCGACGTACGAGACTAACCAAACCGTAAGTCCATCCCATCTCGCATAAGCCTCGAAGAACAGAACATCTACCTAAATACAATTATTAGCCGACTTATTAGTCATATTAAAACCTTTTAACCAACAATAAGTTTTAGAAAGTAATATTCTTGAATAAGAAAGCATAATTATAATACTGAAATGCTGAATAAGTAATTTCAAGTAAATTACTAATATTATCATATACATAAAAACAACCCAATATCCGGTATGAAACATCTAACATAACAGAAATTTGGGCCTGAACAATAGGGCACCCACCGCTGACAAGTATGTCTCACTGAGCGTGAAAGACCAGATGATCGCTATCAACAGAACCTAAAAAATGTTAAAGAGAAGGAGTCAGAAAACTCAGTGAGGGATGACACTCCAGATCACTTGTGAGACCTCACATAAACCGTTTTAAAAACAGTTCAAAAATACTGCATGCAAATATATGCATATATATACATATACACACTAATACATATAATAGTATTTTCTAGAAAATCGTTTTGAAATCCTTTGCAAAGAAGGCAGAAAACAGACAGTTGCCCGAATTGACTAAATAAATGAATTGTATAAAAATATTTAGTTTCCATAATATGAAATAGCTATAATATTTCATTTTAAAAATATTTACTGAAAATCATAATTATTTTCCAAAATATTTGCAGAGAATAATATTAAAAACTTAACGGGACCAGAATCTGATAAGTGAAGTCATCCGGACTTGATAATAACCACTACGGCATGAATTGACGACTTAGGCACCAGAAGTAGTCACTAGGCAAAAATACAACCCTCTCGGCTAGTAATAGCCACTTAGGCAACTGAATAGGCATTGGTATTTCAAAGTCTACGCTACCATGTAATTGGGTGTCCCATATCATAATATTTTACCAAAAAACCTATTGAAACATTTATTTAAAATATTCAAACAGACAACATGCATGTTAGACAGATTATTCACCAAATTTATATCAAACGTTTAGACAAAAAATTTATTACAAAAAAATATTTCAAATTACTAAACGGAGTATTTATCTCAAAAATTATACTAAAATTCAGGCAAAATATTTATTACAAAATACATTTAATTTTAGAAACAAAATATTTGTTTAATAAAATATTCTTAAATCCAGACATAATATTTTTTATAGAGAATATCTTAAAATAAAAAATGGAGTGTTTATTACAAAAATTATAATAAATATCAAAAAATAATATTTATTTCAGAAACCATCATAATTTCCAGAGAAAAACTGAGTTTCCACAACAAAGATTTTCACATAAGTCATATTTTAGGGATTACATGCAAAGGTCCAAACACATCAAAAACATATAATTTCAAAAGACACAACATATATGTCTAAAACTGCCCTTACACTTACCCGAATGCCGAGCTAATATTCCAATTGCAATCTAACAGTGAATGGTTGGTCGCCTCGAAAATTGAACAGAGCTAAGAATATAATTATTATAACAGACATCAGACATGGTAACTGTGACATTACAGAATATGCATGCAATGATGATGTTCATCCCAATCTACGACGAATGAAAATCCTATTGCGAATGGATATCCAACACACTCGTCGAAAGTTGAACCTCGATGTAAAATTACAGTTTGGTCCCTCAACTTTTATAAAATTACCGTTTAGTCATCAAGTCCCGAAAAAATTACATATCAATCTCTAAAATCTCAAAATATCAAGTCTAGTCCTCCAATTATTGAAAATCAGAAAAAATATATTTTTAGTTCTTTCGACAAAAAATTGCACCAAAACATTCAACTTTTGATTCAACCGATAAAAATCATTCTCAATTACCTACATTGTCTCTAATAATCTTTAGGAATATAAATCTATCAACAATTTCATCAAACAAACTCAAAATCTCAGAGAAATTAAGCAAACTCGAACCTAACCCATTTTTAAACAACATCAAATCTCAAGTTTTCGAGCCTAATCTATGTTCTATTAGCCTTAAATCATCATTATCTATCACCCTCTAACATCCATTTCAACAGAACAACAACTACAAATTCGGCCAAAACCCTATTATGAACAAATCTTGCAAAAATGAAGAAAAGAAGGGATTAGAAGCTTAATCATACCTCAGGATATGATGTGGAACCAAGGAGGGCCAATGGGCAAGCAAGAGGAACATATTTGGAGTGTTTTAGATTGAGAAAATTAAGTAAGAGCCAGAGGGTTCGGGTATGGGGTTTATATAGACCCTTGCCCAAAAATGGAGTCGTTTCACCATATTGCATGGCTTACTCAAGATATAGGTCCTCTAACTCTAGTCAAATTTGCTCAGAATCGATCCCTAAAGCATGACTTGCTTAAGTTACACAAAAGTTAACTCAAGTTATATGAGCCTTGTCTAACTCGAGTTATATAATTGGTTAACTCGAGTTGTCTAGGGGCCATACAACTCGAGTTACAGTTTTCTCTAACTCGAGTTAGCCACTGCCTATTTCACTACAATTGCACACAGTGTTTACTTGAGTAACTCATTATTCCCGAGACTCAACAACACCCAAACTTGCAAACAAAAAATCATCATCAAACACCTCCAAACTCTTAATCCACACCTCAAACACCAAAGAATCATATCAAAATTAAACATATCAAATCGAGATTGAACTGGAAGCTACAAAGAGTCTTATCGGAATTCAATGGGGTATTTGGATTCTTTTTGTCAAAATCTAAATTTTATTTGAGATATATAACATAACTAAGTCATACTGATATGTGTGTCATTGCATAATAAATTAAGAGCAATGTTTGATGTTTTAAATTGGGTCTAAGTCGTCATTTACCCTGAAGTTGTAGGCGTTCATAAGCCATTATATTTGTTTTCATTGATAATTAAAATTAGGACTTCTTAGTATTGAAGTTGACCATAATCTTAAAGTTATATAAGCCCATTAGACTAAAATGAATTTATTAACTTGTATTTATTTTAAAACACTTTTTTCCATAAATAAATTTATTTGCTTGATGTGTGAATAAAACTCTCAACTCTCTATCGGTTAGACTATTATGAGTATTTAAAAATACTTTTTAAAAACAATTTAGCAAACCAATAAAGTCATTGCTACTTGATGCTAGTTCAAACAGCTTAGGTGTGTATTATTAAATTGAATTCTCAAATCCAATATTTTGTAAGAAAAACAACTAACAAAATAATTAAAAAAATAATTTAAGTTAAAGAAAAAAAACTTATCTCATTCGAAACTCATATTTTTTTTATAAATTAAATACAAGTTGTGTACGTGGTTAGTTGAATGAAGACACAACATGAGTGCTAGTGAAATGTGGTTTCTCAACTACGCCCCATTCCTTAACCCATATGTCACTTTCAATCTCCTCTACTTTTCCAACACAAACAACAACATTTCCATGTCCTCATCAACAATATCGAAAATTTCCAAACTCCCTCTTGACCCACTAGTAGAAATAAATCCTTCAACACCACGACAATGGCTAACCATGGTCTTCCCCAGACTTGATGAGCATGGTATGCTTTGCTTGCTGTTGAAAACCTGATGTTAAGAACAACAATCATAACCATGGTTCTTTTGACCATCTCTCTCGTGGTATTGCCGATGGTTTTGCCACCGTTGTCAGCCCCACCATTGTTGTTTCTATTCATTCCGGTTTTCATCTTTGTTCTTCTCATTTTCTTTGCTTTTTCTTCGTCC
This sequence comes from Flueggea neowawraea, assembly GCA_948243855.1. Taxonomy (NCBI): domain Eukaryota; kingdom Viridiplantae; phylum Streptophyta; class Magnoliopsida; order Malpighiales; family Phyllanthaceae; genus Flueggea; species Flueggea neowawraea. Next base: position 4,935 of record CAODLS013378079.1, on the reverse strand, counting down.
CGTATATCAAGTGTGTCCAGTACTTCTGCGTGATCCATGATATAGTTCATCCAGAGTTGAAGTTTTCGGGTACGTGAAACCAGACTCAAGTGGTGAGGAGGTGCCGAGGAATCAAGAAACAGGGATCGAATCCAAAAAATTGATCACCAGATCGAGCCGTGTGCGTGTAACATCACTGTTAAACGAGAAGTAATAACTGAGATCTGTGTAAGAAATTTTCTTGTTTTGAATCCATATTGCACTAGATTGTATGTTGTTCTAATTTAGTTTTATTATTCAATCTCATGGGACAATTTTATATGCAAAAATAAAAAAAAAATGAGGTTCTATATAAACTATATATTTTGTAAGGTGCTTTCCCCCCCCTAATAGTCTTCATCTTTTTGCCTTTTAAATTCTCTCATTTTTCATGAATTTTTCTTGAAAGAGTAAATTCTATATATTTTGCCGCCTGATCGAGCCACCTACTCAAAATTTCTTCCACTCAAGAAACTTATTTTGTCTTATATAATTTTATCAAACATATCAACCCTCGATTTATTATTGAAAGATCTATATTTAATATATTAGTCAAAATTATATTATGAAAACATAGAAATTAATATGCTTAATTTCCAAAGGCCGCCATCCACTTTCCATAAATTTAATCAAAATATTTAAATATGATCGAGCTTCTGTTTTGTATCATGCCTGTATCTTATGTCAATGGTTTGAAGGGGCAGGTGCTATTTGAGAGCTTACTGGCCTATTGCAATTGTGATTTGTTTTGTTTTTTGGCCATATTAGACCAGAATAGAATGTTATGGGATCATCCCAATCAAACAATTAAAGAGACCCTTCAGAAAAAATTAAAAATAAAAAAACCCAATAAGATCTGAACAACCTATATATGCATGGCTAACTATCCTGAAATGGAATCTAAGTTACGCCTTAGAGAATTAAGAATTTTCATGTAGATCATGTACGATCAACCACCTCAAAATTATTTAATTTAAATGTGTAGCCTGGATTTCACAAAGTTGTTTTGCCTACGACCTCGTTATGGTCGTCATTGTTGTTTCACGTTTTGGTAGATTTAACCTTTTGTTTTTTAAGATGTGACCTATTATATTTGCTTACTTTTACGGAATTTAACGTTCACGGATTCAAGATTCAACCTTCACGTTGTGCTCTGTTTTCCTTTGCTTTTTTTTTTCTTTTTTGACAATGCGGTGAGAAGAAGAGAATTTTTTTGCTTCAAATTAATACTTTACTGTGTCAATTTGAATTAAAAGTTAAAACCATATAATTTAAGTACAAGATTATTTGTGTATTTTTCTTACTTGGGAATAAAAGGTTTGATTACTTGGCAACAATTGACATAATTAAAAATTGTTGCTTCAAAATTTTTGAACTTAAATTTTTTACAAATTTTATTTGAGAAAAAAATGGAAGTTCAATAGTAGAAACTAATCCATTACATGCTTTTCATTTTGTATGCCTTCATTTGCAATCACAAATGGACAACAACCAATAAAATTATGGCTGTTAATTTCTGATACGATAACAAATATTTTGTAATTTGAATTTTTAAAGTTAAAAATATTGCCACTCTAATTAATACTTTGAGTTATGGTTAAATTAGGCTGAACATGTATCATCGCCGAAATATTAAGATTTTCGTTACAAACGCCTCAAAGTTGCCGGATGTTCAATTAACCACTCAAGTTGAATTAAAGTCATTGCTTAGAAGTCGAGAAGGGGAGCTAAGTAGGTTGGATTAAGTTTTCTTTCTTTCTTTTTTTGATAAGTCATTTTATTTGCTTCTACTAGGAGTCGAACTCACCACTCGTAGGTTTTGAATTTACTCTAGTTCTAATAAACTATAAGCACATTAGTAGGTTGAATTAAGGTTGATCAATCTAAGATGAAGAGTTATGGATAGTGGCGTTGAGATGAAGGATTTGGAGTATTTGGATGTATGGATGGGTTTCACAAGATTGTTATCTAATTTATGTTCAACAGATGTCAATGAGCGAGTGGGTTTTTAATTTTTAATGGGTTTTCTATGGCTAGAGTGAACGAGTGGTGGGTTTAGTACTCCTGCATAGACCTCCTCTCTTCTTTTTGGCCACTAAGTTTCGAATATTTTTGCCAAACAAATGTATACAGACCTCCTCTCTTTTGATAATACTCACTCTTCATAGGTCGGTTTAATCACATTTTATATGAACAAGTTCAAAAGGTTCGGCATAGATTTAGCTCTGCGGAGACAAAATTTGTTCTTTCCTGCTGGAGGGTTGGTTCTCATTAAATCTGTCCTTTCTAGCTTGCCTTTGTACTTTATGTCTTTACATTAGTTGCCAGTTGGTGTGCAAAATAAACCTGATCATTATATATCAAGACCGATGATTTAAAGATTAACTAGAGTTGTTAACTCTAGTTAGTTATAGCATTAACTATGGTTACAAATTTATTAGAGAGCAGTTACTATATATATATATATATATCTCAATGTATACCGGTTGTAACTTAATGAAACAAAAACAACTTTCTCTCATTTATTTTCTATTTTTCTATTCTTTGTTTCTTCATATGGTGGTATCAAAGAGGGTTAATCCTGCTTCTTGATTTATGTTTTTCAAGATTTGTCAGTTCAGTTGTTGATTTCTCGATCTGCTTCTTGATTTCTGTTTTCAAGATTTATCAGTTCAGTTCTTGATTTCTAGATTGTTCTTGAATTTTTTTGTTTTGTTGCTTTCTTCCTTGATTTCTTGATCAATTACGATGTCGGATGCGGCTATGGCTGCAATTTCTAGTACCTCAACTGTTCCGCCATTAGAGGATCCACATTCGCCTTACTATCTTCATCACTCGGATAACCACATTATTGTTACTATGAAACCTTTGTTGAACTCCATGAATTATCATGTCTGGAGTAGGAGCTTTTATCTTGCTTTGTCGATCCAGAATAAAATTGGATTTATTGATGGAAGTGTTAAGAAGCCAGATTTCAATGATCTGTTATTCTCCTCTTGGACAAGGTGCACCAATCTGCTTGTTGCTTGGTTGCTCAAGTCCTTAACTCCTTCCATAGCAGCAACAATCTTCTATATGAAAGATGCTTTCCAGATCTGGAATGTTCTAAAGAACAGATTTGCTAAGCCAGATGACGTATGAATCTGTCAATTGCAAAAATCCTTGTGTTCCATTAATCAAGGAAATCGTTCAATCCATGAATATTCCAATGACCCACATGCAGTATGGGAGGAATTGCATAGTTACATACCTCCACCTCATTGCAAGCGTGGCAAATGCAATGACTCTTGTTTCTACGATTATGTCGACACACAAGAGAAAGATTATGTGTTTCATTTTCTAAATGGTTTGAATGGCACATTTGCAGCAAACGGATCACAAATCCTTATGATGAAGCCATTTACCAATCTTGATGAAGTTTTTAATCTCATTTGAAGAGAGGAATCTCAACGTAATTCTAGTATGCAATCTCATTCCTTTCTAGAAGCCTCAGCTATGGCTGTTAATGCTAATTTTTGCAAGAACGTTGTTAGTCATGTGGTTTGCAATCATTGTGGTAAGCCAGGACATTTAAAGAAGTCATGTTTTAAGATTATTGGATATCCAAATAAATTACCAGAGCCACGTGTTGAGCCAATGTTTTTGCTGGATCTGTAGTTGTGTATGACGCCAATCCTATTTCTGGTGCTATTTTGCCTAATTATGTTGGTCACAATGTTCATAGTGTGCCACAGAATTTTGGTAATCTGAATATGTCACATCGTCAAATCTCACGTCTATATGAGATTTTGAATACAGATGGTCTGAATTCTCCAATAGCTGCAACTGTCACTACTTTCAAGCACGATACTCTCAATATTGTTGGTAAAGGTATCACTGAGCCTTTTGTTACATGTCTTTCTGCTTTTGCTTATGCAACTTCTACATGTTCTCCTCATACGTGGATAGTGGATAATTAAGTTGTTGGAATTCACGGCTCTATTATGACATTCATAAGCATTCATGGCAGCGAAAATAACAAAAATTTTATGCCTTGAATTCCCCCAAGGACCCATACATATCAACATATATAATTAAGGTTTGATGATTTACCTTTCACAAAGGCTTGATCGATCGGTTGTATGAAATGTTGGTGTAGCTCTAAGCACCAAGACCAGAATCATCTTTGTGAAATCATGTTGCTTTTTCACGAACGTGATTACAGGTATCCACATGAACAAACTTACCTTGGAATGATTGCAGTGTACTAGCACCTTTTAGAATTACTATTCTAAAGCTCACAAAATTATTTTCTCTCTTTGAATTGTGGCAAACAAATTCGGCAATGGATTGAATAGATTGCAAGGGGTGCAAGTCTATTTATAGGCACATGAGATGACCTAGATATGCAGCACATTTGAACCGAAATTCCCCTTCTCCTTGCCCTACTAGGATTCCGTTTTCCCCTTTGTGCAAAAAGGGAGCCGAATTCATTCCTAGTCGCACTAGGTTTCAGTTTTCTCCTTTAGTACAAGAAGAGTGCCAAATTCATTCCTAATCATATTAAGCTATATCCTAATAAGGGTTTCCTTGTCATACAAGAATAGAAATCCTAATTAGATGTGCATATGTGTGCCGAATTCTATTCCTTGGCATAAAAGGATTGTAATCCCTAAAAAATTGGAAGTGAATGCCGAAATTCCTCTCCTATTTTTAAGGTTTGTGCCGAAATTCCTCATGTCCTAATCTCATTAGGTTTGACCGAATTTCATGATGGGTTTCTTAATGTTGTTAGGCTTTTAATTATATGATACATTACCATAATATAAATCTCATACATGGGCCAAATTATGTCACACATAATTAAACAATTAAACCCATGATAATAGGTGATTCATATTAAAAGCTCATCACATTAATGGACTATGTATTAAATCT
>CAODLS013377011.1:0-10061 GCA_948243855.1 Flueggea neowawraea | reverse complement strand
TGGAGCGTAATTAGCACTTTTTAATTGGTATCCAGGCCTTTTCTTTTCCGTTTCCGTTTTCGTGTGATGGGCTTACTTCATCCCTTCATTTATTCGTTTCTATAGTGAGTCGGTTGCTCCTCATTGCATCTTTGAATCTTTAGCTCATCGCAATTAGCGCATCACTCGGACACGTTAGCTCCAATTCCATGCGTGCGTGTCTCACACAAAGCATCATCATCGCCATCGCGAGATTGCACATGAAGTCAGAAAATTCCAATCAACAGTAAAATTAGGACTCACATTTTGGGCAAATGATGATGTCGATGGAGTTAAATGAGTTCACATGTAGTGCTTCTCCAATTTCCACCGTAACCCATTGCCGAAGGCACGCACCTAAACACAGCCGTGATATGCGCTTAATTTGGGGAAAAGCAGTTGCTTTCTTTCGGCCATTCACTTCCTAGTCAACCGAAGACTTGGACAGTTTCTAAACAGTTCAACTAATAACCGGTTTCCTTACCACTTAAATATATTCTTGAAAACTTCTTTTTATGTCTTCAAATTTCATTATATTTATATACGTACCATTTTACGTTTAATATTTACCTTTATTAAACAATAATATAAAAATTCCAATGGCAATGCGAGTTCTTCGAGGACTAGAACTGTTTGTTGCTTTCTTGTGAAATTTAGCATCAGCCGATCATGCTGTCAAATTCATTTAAAATTTTTTTAAAAAATTAAAAATTTTTATTTAAACTTTTTAAAAATATAAATTATGTAAACCGTTGTGAACTTTTTAAAATATGTATTGTATAAACCAAAAAAATATCACGCATGTGAACTATTGTGAACCAAAAAATTGTTAAATTTGTTGAAATTTTTTAACAAAATAATTTTAAAAAATTATTTATATTTTTTATGAAAATATGAATTTTGTACCCTATTGTGAATTGTTGTGAACTAAAAACACAATATAAATTAAAAATATTTTTTTAGAAAACAATTCAATTTATCTGAAAAATACAGCAATTTCTTGCGAGTTTTTTAAAAAATAGAATTTTTGATATGTAATAAATATAAGTGACATTCTCAATACTTGCAAACTTAACATGTAATTTTTAAAAAGTGGCATTTTTTTAGTATAAACCTCTAAGTTTCCCAATTAAACATCCAAAATAACGCTAAAAATTGAAAATTCACTCTCTAGTGAATGACCATTAAAAACAAAGTAGCTTGATTCGACCATTACTAATGTTGTAAGAAGTAGCTTGGTAATTAGCAACTAGGTAATCCATATTTGGCTGGGCAAGACAAGCACACGGTTTCATGTAACGTGTAATTAAAATGTAGACCCACGAACCCCAATCTGCTGAACTTGGCATTGCGGAAACCAATATCTTGCTCGGATGATATGTGGCCAAGTTCATTCACTGGTTATACAAAGTTGCGGTGTCTGTGAATGCTGGTTTTGAATTAAATGAAGGTGAAGCAATCAACTCGCTCTTATGAGCAAACAAGCAAAAGTCCACCGATTTCTGACATGAAGCTTAATGTCCCCATATCCACGCGAAAGCAGGATCCTCTTGCCACACTGCTGCCTCCAGAACCTACTTTCATGTCATGTGTGCACTGGAAAAGATTCACTACCTGTCATCCTCCCGTAAAAAAATATTTCCCCTTCTTTTCTCATTCACCCTTGCATTCTCATCTAACACTTTTCAACGCGTAGATTTTTTTTTGGCAACTCTAATGTCTCTCAAAACGAATGAGAATTAACCAAGTGATAATTATGTCATATACCACAAAAATTTTGCAAAATTTACTCTTTACGAATTAGGTATGTCTATTACAGATGCACTTTATAGTATTTTTGTCTGTACGGCTGTAATAGTCAGATTCAAAAATATAATTTTTAAATTCACGGACTATTGTTTATATTTGTTTATATGTTATTTTATATATTTTTACATATAAACAACGTGTAAACAGTATTCAAAGGATAACGTAAAAATGTAATTTTTAAAAATTAGTTTGCTAATAATTTTTAAAAATTTATCAAAATATAAAAAATTGGTAGCAAAATTTAAAAATTATAATTTTAAAGATAAGTATGTAGTAGGCCATTAATCAAACGTTGATCAGTCCATGGTTAGGAAAAAAGAACTTACACTTTCTAATGGGCCTGTTGAATGAATTCATTTCATTGTAAACCAATTCTAACTTTTGGGTATTGGCTATGACAAATGGGCCACTTTCATCCGTATTAGTCTATTGGGCCTTAAAAACGAAACGAAAAGCTATAACCGACAAAAATTGATAATACTAGTTCATAACACTAATTTTGAATATTTGGACAAATTTTCAAAATTAAAGACGTTTCAAAAAAAAATTCAAAATTTTAACTTTATGGATTTGTGTCAAACTTATTTAATTTTTGTCTGAAATCTGTTTATATTTCAGGATTTATCTAAAACTTGTTTAAGTTTTGTCTAAAGTCTATTTATATTTTAGGATTTATTTATATATTATTTATATGTTGTTTACATGTTATCTATATATTATTTCTACGTTGTAAATATGTTGTTTATATGTTATCTGTATATTGTATGTATGATGCATGTATATAAGTTATATATATGTTGTATATATATTGTATGCCTGTGAATTTGAAAATACCTATTTGTGAATTTGAAAAAACATATTTGTGAATCTGAAAAAATCGAAAGATGAATTTGTAATATGCAAAAGATATATATATGGAATAAATATTGTAAAGTATTGTACATGTATTGTGTAATTACCACAAAGCGATAATTACACGATATATGAACAAAAGTTTGCACAATTTATTCCTTATGAAAAAGTAATATTTACAATATTTCATCCATACACGTGTTACTTTTTAGATTGACAGACAAATTATTTATTCCGTGTATGTTGTTTATATGTTATTTCTACACACAAGCCAATTAATGAACAAATTTTGCTGCAACCAATGGGATGCATCAGCTCCTTTTGCCTCTAATATTTAAGTGCCACCGGGTTTTGTTTCCATTTCGTTTTCGCTAGTGTCTTTTGGCCTCCGTTAGTGTCATGGTTTATTTAATCCATTTACATAAATAAAATAAAATAAAATATGTAGGACTAGCGTCATGTTCTCACATCGCTTAACAATCGAAGTTAAGGGTCGCTTATATATAAGTAACTTCTTCCCTTAAACCACTGAAGCGACTTTAAAGACAAAATTGTGAAAACCCATTAGCTCATGCGAATAATACAGAACATATAATAAGGTTTCTATTAAATTTAGTTATATCATTGTTAGGCATCCGATTTGATTGAATATTAAATGGATTTTGGCTAATTCATTCTTAATTGGATTTAGAGATTGACTCTTAATTAATTTTGAAGAGCTTAAATCCTGTCAGTATAAAAGACTAATACAAAACCCTAGAAAAAATGAGTTAACGGTGTTTGCAAAAAAAATACATAAAACTATCCCTCTCCCCTCTCTTGTTGTCGTTAGCCTTAAAATGGAAGAAAAAGAGATTCTTCTTTCTTTGCATACAGTAGATTATTCTGCTAGTAATCCTTTCAGTAGTTATTAGGTTGTGGATACATTCCATGTTCCTGTTGCGTTTGTGATTGTGTTTCGTAGTGACTAGTAATAACTCATTTCTTAGAACATCCAATCGATTTTGTTCCGTTGCGCAATTCGAGGTAAGTTCGATTACTTGTTCAATTATTTGTTAATTATTTTTTGTTTATTCAGTCTTGGATGTCTTTATCGTTTCAAGTAATAAATTTATATTATTATTTATCTTTAATTTATTATATTATTTTTTTACCAAAAGTGAAACAATATTTGTAATATTATTATGAAATTGACCATATGCTAAATTAATTCAGTTTTTTTATTTTTCTTGGACTTTTTAAATTCAATTTTGCCAGTATTACGCGAAACTCAAATCTTATTTCAATTTATTAATTTGTAAGATGCTATTAAATTCATTGAATAACTTGCTCCGATTGTCATTTATGGAATTCTGTTACCAATCCCTTTCCTTCCGAGGCTTAATTAACCTTTTCTTCATTTGCATAAACATTTTTCTTCATGCCAAACAAAAAGCAAAAAAAGTAAGGTTATTGGGCATGGTGAGTAGTTACGACTACGAGTCTTTCAACCAACCACGCACGCGCCAAGCCGACGGCCCCATCACGTGCTGGAATCCACTTTTGGTTCGTGTGAGATAAAGCACAACATGTTAACCATGCGTATATAAAGATACGACAAGCTTCCCAATTTCATTGTCACTCCATCTCAATTTCCCATTTCTATTGATTTTCCAATTCTTTGGGAGCTCACACTTTGTCTTTCCCCAGATAAGCCATGGGATCACAAACAAAGACTGTGTGTGTGACTGGTGCATCTGGGTTCATCGGGTCATGGCTCGTTATGAGACTCCTAGAGCATGGGTATGTTGTTAGAGCCACTGTCCGCGACCCAGGTTAGTCAATTTTTGACATTTAACCCATTTCCCCTGTTGGGTCTTAGAATTTTCGGGTTGATAACGATGCATATGTTTTGTATTGATTTGGCAGATAAAGCAAAGAAGATTCAACATTTGCTGGACTTACCTAATGCTAAAACACACCTGAGTCTATGGAAGGCTGACCTTGCTATTGAGGGTAGCTTTGACGAACCAATTCAAGGATGCACCGGAGTTTTTCACGTCGCCACGCCCATGGACTTCGAGTCCCAAGACCCTGAGGTAATATCGATCACTAGTAACAGTCAAAATTGGAAAATCTAATGCATGAACCCTCAAAGATTTTTCTTCTTCTTTTATTTTGTTCTTTGAATGAAAATGACCGCTCTAAAGATGACATCAGTCTCCAACATCCAGCTAAGCTGACATCCTAGTCAAAAAAAATTATTCTATTATATTTTTTAGTGCGTTATCGGTACCTAAGCCATCGCAATAAGTTACCGTTTTTATACGAATTTGATTTCGTGCCAACGGCGCCCTCTAACACGATTGCTGGTTATAATGTTATTTTGACTAAATTGAGAAAACATTAGCATCACGTTAAAGTCTAATATCAATTATTTTATTTGCCACTACAATGAGTGCAACATATTTTTTTCTTTTCCAAGAATTGAAAAGATAAATTAGTGTTGGTCGGTTTTTCTTGATTTTCTTTTTCCAGAGAAAACTGAAGAATTTTAGGTTATATTTAGTTTAGAAATATTTCTTATTTTTTATTTTCTGTTTTGTTTTTATTTTTTAAAAATTAAAAACATTTAGGAAATATATTTACTAATCAAAATTTTTTTATTTTTTATTCGTGTATTCTAATTTTTTAGAAAATAATAAAAATTTTCTTAATTAAACAACCCCTTAATTTTCAACCCACCAAACATTTTGCCTATGAATGTGTTAGTTCAACTTAGTTACGAAATCAAATTATTTATTTTGCAGAATGAAGTAATAAAACCTACGATAAATGGAGTATTGGACATTTTGAAAGCATGTATTAAGGCAAAAACTGTCCGAAGATTAGTATTCACATCATCCGCAGGAACTATTGATGTTGGACCAAAATCCAAGCCCATGTATGACGAAAGTTGCTGGAGTGACCTGGAATTTATACAAGCTAAGAAGATGACAGGATGGGTCAGCATTTGTTTCACGATCACATTTGTTGTATAATTAACCACTCCCTAAAATCTCCCATCAAAATTAATTGAATTAATTTTTCATATGCAGATGTATTTCGTGTCCAAGACGCTGGCTGAGCAAGCAGCACTTAAATTTGCCCAAGAGAATAACCTCGACTTCGTAAGCATCATACCAACACTCGTTGTGGGTCCATTTCTAATGCCATCAATGCCTCCTAGTCTCATAACCGCACTTTCACCGATTACAAGTACGTAAATTCTTTCCTTGCTAATTTTTTGACAATTCATTTTATTTAGTTCTATTGAAAATCAAACTCTCGATCTTTTCGTGCTAGTGTTACACAGATTTTAAACATTCAGTTTGTTGTTTTGGGTGGATATGGTATTGCAGGGACTAAATCACACTACCACATCATAACTCAAGGCCAATTCGTGCACTTGGATGATCTTTGTATGGCTCATATTTATGTGTACGAGAATCCCAAAGCAGAGGGACGTTACATTTGCTCCTCACATGAAGCCACCATTCTTGAACTCACAAAAATGCTCAATCAAAAATATCCTGAATTTGATGTCCCCACTGAGTAAGATTTCAATAATTTAATTCTGTGATGGAGAATTAATTAAATCTAATTAATTATTGGGTGAATAATTGTTGGTCCAGGTTCAAAGGAGTGGATGAGAAATTGAAGAACATTGTTTTCAGCTCCAAAAAGCTTAAGGATTTAGGATTCCAGTTCAAGTACAGCTTAGAAGACATGTTCACAGGGGCTGTGGAAACATGCAGACAAAAGGGACTTCTTCCTCTTCTTCCTACCACTGAAAACAACTTCAATGGCTCCGGCTAGACTATTTCAAATGTCTACATTTTAATAAGTACTACTATTGTTCGAGGCTTAAGGGACTGGTTTTGTTGGTGTTAGGGAAATAAAAATGTTCTCGATATCGGAAACTATTGTTAATTGTTATTCCCTTGTTGTATTTTAATGGCGAGATTGGATATTATGTTTCCAGACTTACCAAAAGTATTAGTCCAAAAAAGTAATAATCAGCTAATTATATGTATATATATATATCTTTTCAAACCAAGACTAATCAACTTTAATTTGTATGTTAAAAAAAATGTTTGGCATCATCAAGTACATATCAAATGGCTGAATGATGTTTTCGGCCTTTTATTTTCGTTGGGTTTAAGCAAAGACGCAAATTTCAAACAAACACAAGAAATTGCTAACTAGTAAAGAAATTTAATTAGTAGAACTCGAATAGCTAGAAGAAAACCAAATTATAGGGATGAGAAATATTGTTGAACTCAAAATATCACGGGAAGGCTTAATTTCAAAGCATGTGTCCATATTATTGTTTTCAAGCCAAAGAATCTCAACAATAATAATTTTTTTTTTAATTACAGGGAATTGAACCTAAGACCTCAGACTCAATAACATATACACCCAACTACTTGAGCTAGCCTCAAATGATAATAACAACAATTTTAATTACTCATTGTATGCACATGGTTGCTAAATACGTTTATAATTTTCTACTAAAAAATCTACATAAATTCACTTAATATTTAAATTATAATATTTTATGTCACGATTGTTTAAGCAGAAAGCTTAATTTTAACTTGAATTGACATGGCGGAAAAAAATCTTCATGAATCGAGTGATAATAAAGATGTCCAAAGTGTTAAAAGGAAAAAAAGTAATGTAATTGGTCAGTGACCTCTTTTTAAGTTTTTTTTTCTTCAAATAGTAGTGAGACAATCAATTAAAAAAGAATAATTCAGTAAACAAAATATTGATAAAAACGACTTGCTCATGTATACATATGTGATAAATTGAATAATAGATTACAATGCAAAGAGATACGCCTCTATTAAATATTAGACTAATTTTTTTTATCTACTTAAACAATATCACCAATGGCACATTCTATAACAAACTATAAGCTGACAGATTAAATTAAAATTTTTCAATTATATGTACAAAAATATGACTATTTAAATAATTTTAAACTTGAATGTTTGAATTTACTGCTTTAAATCTCGTTAATTTTACAATTTAAATGTCACAATAGGCAAAATGCGTGCTTATGGCCTAACTAATAAATAAGGCTGACTTATTCGAATTTTATCATTGTCATTTTTGAAAAGGTAATCAATAAATTTTTACGTAAATCATGTGAGCTCGATCTTGATTTCTTGTAACTTTAGAAATTTTGGTGTTTTCTCTAATTAGCTTTAGCTTAGGGGGGGGGGAAAAAAACACCCACATACTATTTGTTGTCCCTTTGAGTTTTGTTTGGTCTGGTTAGGAATGACTTTAGGATCAGAAAGCAACGGCAACGACCCAGCATGCGCGAGGGAGAAAGTGTTGCCGTTAGGTGAATCACGTGTCACCAAAACCCACGCCCCAACTATGCTCCACGGTAGATGATTTGGAGACGCATACGTGTATATAAAACCAATGCCCCAGTAGACATTTTATTAATAGATTTTGGATACACCTTTCAATCTTCTTAATACTCCTTCTTTTATATTTATTTATTCAATATCCTTGTTACTATTTTGTTATTATTAACTTCGTACGAAAAATATATAATATGGGGGGAAAAGATGCTGAAATTGTTTGTGTCACTGCTGCATCGGGCTTTCTTGGGTCATGGCTCGTCATGAGGCTCCTTGAACAAGGCTATGTTGTTAGAGCCACCGTGAGAGACCCAGGTTCGTTCAAATTTTACAATACATATGGGCTTAACTGTTAACAACAGTCTGTTAAATATATATTTTTTTGTGTATTTAATTAACAGAAAATGTGAAAAAGGTGAAGCACCTATTGGAGTTGCCCAATGCTAAGACACAGCTAAGCTTGTGGAAAGCTGATCTTTCGGAGGAGGGAAGTTTTGACGAGGCCATTCAAGGTTGCTCTGGAGTCTTCCACGTTGCTACTCCTATGGATTTTGACTCCAAGGACCCCGAGGTCTTGTGTCATGTTCGGACCATTTGTCCAGTTCACTTAATTTTCTTCACTACAGTTCACCATTTAACTTTTCTCAGAGCCAAATTCCGAAACCCTTAATACTAGATGTAAAATTCTAAAATCATTAAACTATTAACAAACCAAACAGCTACTAACACTAAGGAGACATTTTTGCTTAAAATATATCCACTATTCGGAATCGGAAGGAAAGATTCCTGTTCTCATTATTTGGTTGTTATTTTTTGGTCTAAAATGGAAATTACATTATCTCATAATAGGACCAGTGATTCCCTCCTCTCTTCTATTAGCTAAATCTCAGTCAATATCCCATTCCATTGATAATCAAACGAAAGGACATGTTTTTTTCTCCAATAAAAAGAAGAAAGTGCTATTTTATTCAATTACAAAAGCCCTCATCCATCATCACATCGCTTTATCATCTCCAACATCAACATCCACCTAAATTAGCAGTTGAGATCATCAATAAAAATTTGAGAAAAACAAAACAGTAATAACATAATATTTATTTACAAATCGACGCATTTATTGCCAGGAAGAAGAATTGAGGCATTCTTATCCACAAAGTGAAGCCCACTTAGGAAAAAATAAGCATAAATCGAAGAAGAAATTATTAATTCATAATTGACTATAATTAATTACCCAAAAATAATTTAGCATAGCAATTAATAAGATTTTGTTTGGGGTTTGCAGAATGAAGTGATAAAGCCAACAATCAATGGGGTGTTAGACATCATGAAAGCATGTGCGAAGGCTAAAACTGTTAGAAGGATAGTGTTCACTTTATCTGCAAGAACTGTGGACGTTGAAGAGCATAGAAAACCCGTCTACGATGAAAGATGCTGGAGCGATTTGGACTTCGTTCAGGCAAAAAAGATGACCGGATGGGTTTGTATATTATGTCTAATTATATCCATGAAAACGGTTTAGATATTAATTAGAAATTGAACATTTAAGTGTGTAATGATCAAGAAGATCACTTTTTTATGTGCCCAGATGTATTTCGTCTCCAAGACTCTGGCTGAGAAATCTGCGTGGAAGTTCGCCAAAGAGCATAATATTGATTTTATCAGTATTATACCAACTCTTGTTGTTGGACCGTTCATCGTGCCATCAATGCCTCCTAGCCTTATCACCGCACTCTCTCTTATTACCGGTACGTATCGATTATGAACTTGCTTCATATGGTACAAATATTGAATTAATTACTGAACCTTAATTTACCAAACTACGCACAGGAAATGAAGCTCATCATTCGATCATAAAGCAAGGGAATTATGTGCACTTAGACGACCTCTGCCTTGCTCACATATTCCTGTTTGAGCATCCGGATGCAGAGGGTCGTTACATTTGCTCTTCTCACGACGCCAACATCCTCAATCTTGCCAAGTTGC
>CAODLS013376419.1:0-14790 GCA_948243855.1 Flueggea neowawraea | reverse complement strand
CGGCTCTGCTGGCCTCTCGAAGAACTCTTTGTTTTCGCCCTATTGGACTCCCTCGGATGCCTCCCATCCTGATACTTCATACCCTTCACAGCTTCTGCAATCTGCGATACGGTAGTATAGTTGTGAGTTGCCACCACTCTATTGATCTTGGTTAGCAACTCGTTCAAGAGCTTCCTCACTAAAGCATCCTCGCTGCAGACCTCTGGCAGAGCAACAACTGCCTCAGGCTGAGGTGGAGGAACTGCTGCTTCCGCTGCTGGAGGAACTGCCTGACCTCCGATAACCTGACCGACTAACCTAGCCTCTACCCGTATGAGAACCTGGGTAAAGCACTCAAAAGCATCCATCGGACCTGCTGGCGCTGCCTGCTGCTGAGGCTGGGGTGGTGGAGCAACACCCTCTGGCATACTGTGTGCCAGAATAAAAAATGGCATCGACAGGAACATGTCTAGGCCTCCCTTGACCCCTACTGTGGCCTCTATCATGGCTTTGATCCATAGCTACATACAACAAACAGAATCGAATATGCAATGTCAATGCAAATGATTGCGACAGTACCAAGTCAGAGAATCAAAGGGTATATAGAAGCAAAATCATAGTGACTCGACGAAAGGTACCTAAGCTCCACACCGACCCTAGATTTACGAAACCATTTGCTCTGATACCACTTTTGTCACGACCCATAGAGAGCCCGTGACCGGCGAACGAGGTGAACCGCCTGTGGGAGCCTGATCCATCTCGCACAAGCCTCAGAGATCAGAACAAATACCCAATCATTCAGATTATAAAACATTTGTTAACACATTTAATAATTGAAAACATAGCAAATAAAATATATATAAATAAGTATATATCAAAAGCAATAATACGGAACACAAAGGAAGTCTCAAAACAAAAGCCAAAGTGGCAACCCGGTAACCCAACTACATCCCGATGTAGAGCTCTACAAAACAAAAGACGAGATCGAATAAAAGGGCATCAATAACCAAAAAATGTCTAACTGGTGTTTGGATGCTAACGGTTGTCAAAGCCAAAAAATCTATGAACCTATTCAATAGGAATCACGTAAATAGAGAAACAAAGGGGGTCAGGGCCCAGTGAGGAATAACAATCGAGATCGCCTCATGCGTGCCTCGCAAAGGCTGTTTTGAAAACAGTTCAAAACTACACATGCAGATATAGTTTAACATACATATATACACACACTATACATATGTAATAGCTTTTCAGAAATCCTTTCGAAAAGGTTCGTATACAAAGCAATCATAAACACAGAGGCGTATAAGATGATTTTTTATTTTTAGAGTCAAAATACATATACAAATATATGGGACCAAAGCAAAAGTCATGCACGTGGCACTAATAACAAAGTATGTGGGCTCCGCCATAATCCATATCAAATCATATGTCGGATTAGGGCATATGGCTATCAGCAACCCTGATAGATGGATTTATCAAATCATGTGTTGGATTGGGACACATGACTATCGGCATCCATGGTAGCTGGAATTTCTCAATGCATTGGTATACCAAATGTCACGTTTTACCCCGTAACAGTAGGTGTCCCATATCAAAAAAAAAAAAGCATACTAATATATAGTATCAAAACAGAGTATGCATAGAAGCATCAAAATCAGAGGAGAGATATATAGTACATAGATATCAATTTCAAAACAGAGTCCTGATTAATAAACATAATCAGTTTATCATTAGCCAATCCTTAGATTAGTTCATTTTCAGAATATGTGTTGTACACAACAGAAAACATATACAGTTTTGAGACACAGTCAATGTGTTTAAAGATGTTATTCACTCATCTGGAAGTCCAAGTGCAAAATACCCATCAGGCCCCACTCACCGGTGGCTAGTCTCTCGGGCACGAACAGGAAGCTGAACAAAGAAAACATATATATCCACGGATATATTAGAAGCAAACTCAAATGCAGTACTGTGGAAATATCAGATGCATGAAGTGCAGATGCAGATGCAGACTCTCGAAAGACCCCAAATGACCCATATCTAATGATAATCTATCATTCTGGATGCAAAATACAGAAGTTACGTAAAATTATAGATTGGTCATCTACCAGTGCAAAATTACATTTTAGTCCCCAACTTGACAAATTAAAAAATAGTCATTCAACTATATTATGATAGCTAACTAACTTTTCCAAGCAGTCAGAATCCCCAAAAGAGTCCCCGAACTCTTAGAAATCGACAAAATACAAAATTACAAAACTAGTCTCATAGGACCCTGTCATACTCAAGTACACCCTTGCTAACTCGAGTAAGCCATATGTGGTCACTAGAGTAAGATAGCCCCTCTCTCACTCGAGTAAGCCATACCTGTCACTTGAGTGAGACAAAGCTCTTCTAGAAGAGTAATCAAGGACCTTACTCGAGTAAGACATGATCCAGACGAACCCAAAAATTATACAACACAATTTGACCGACCAAAATAAATACCAAACACCTACATTGACTCTAAACAAAGCCCTGAACATGAATCTAGTGTCAAAACCAACAAAGCAACTTGGAATCACCCTAGATCGACAAACTCAATCAATGTCTCATCAAATAAGATGATTCAAAGCTTGAATCATGTTCCCTTAACCTCAAAAAACTCAGAGCTAACAATCCTAAGCATCCATTAACACAAAATCATCCCAAAAATACAAACTCAAAAGCAAACTCGGCCTAATTCATGAATCGGACTATAAATACATGAAATGGATGAAATAAAGAGATTAGATACGTAATCTTACCTCTAGGAATGAAATGGAAACAATGTAAGGCAACAAGAACGTGTTTCGCACCGATTTGAGTGGGAGAGTGACGGAAATGAGGTGATAGAAATGAAAGAGTCGGGTGGGGGTATTTATAGACCTCTGCCTAAAACAGTGCCTTCACTTTAGTGACAGGCCTTCATCACTCGAGTGAAAAGCTGCTTACTCGAGTAACACAACATGTTACTTGAGTAACACCTTTCCCATATGTTATTTGTGCTCATCCAAGAACACAGCTTAGTCGAGTAACACACGAGATTACTCGAGTAATACACACATCAGCTCACTCGATTAATCCACGAATGCTTACTCGAGTAACACCTCTCACAAACATAAATCCTCAACTCAATACTCGTAATGATCAAGATCGAAATAGAACCAAACGAAAAACTATAAAGAGCCTTACTGGAAGCCAACTGGGGTATTACAGAATCCAAAAAAAAAGACCCAAAAACCCAATAGGAACCCGATGTAGAGCTCTACTGCAAAGATAAACAGAGCTTACCCAAAAGGGCACTCACTAGCAAATGGGACGCCTCACTAGATACAAGATGCCGAATGGTCGCCGAATGCCAAAAGAGAACTTGGAAAAATAAGATAAAGGAAAATAGACAAGAAACAGAAAGAAAGTGGTAAGAGTCCCTAGTGAGAAAACGACACTTTAGATTGGCTCTAGGCCTCACAAAAACTGTTTTCCAAACCTTTTAAAAATATCGCATATGAAAATATGTGTATATATGTATACACGCTAATAACGAATAATAGTTCAAAAATTCATTTTCAAAAACGTCTGCAAGCTAAGAAAACAATAGGCAGAAATATGCAAAATATATTATATATCGTATACAAAAACATATATGGGACCATAAAAAGACAAATAATTATATAATATGTGTGGACTCTTCCACTAAGCTAAATTAGTAAGAAAAGAGTACATGTGTCTGGCCAGACACGTGCGTACCATAAACCCTTGTAACTGGACCTTGACTGCACATTTGTATACCAAAGACTACGTTTACCCTACGTAGTATAGGTGCCCCATATATATATATATATATATATATCAAACGAACATGCAAAGTATAAATCATTTTGTAGAAAATATTTATATATACCATATATAAATATTAAATATCAGAAACAAAAATTTTATAAATTAATAATCACACAATCTAGATTATTAATTAGCCAAATCATTAATTATTTTAATTTTAGAAATAAGCCAGACATAGCAGAAACAAATATAATTTTAGAAGACACATCATATGTGTCTAAAGCTGCCAAATCGCTCACATGGTATCTGAAGCTAAGAATCCAATAAAACACCACTAGTAGGTGGCTGGTCGTGTTGGCAGGAACAAGTAGTTGAAATAGATACATACATAACAATTATCAAAATGAAGTATTGGTATTGTGGCGGTACTGAATGCATGATATGCAAATATAGATGCATACACTTTCTCGATGACGAAAATCCTATTTTGGTTGAAGCTCTATCGTTATCGTCTCGAAAAGTGAACTCTACATGAAATTATAGTTTAGTCATCGACTTATGTAAAATTACCATTTAGTCCTCAAGACCTCAAAAAATTATGTATTAGTCCTCAAAATAAATAAAATATCAATATTAGTCCTCCATATATAAAAAGTATGAAAATTACACTTTTAGTCCTTTAGAAGTATGTCTTACTCCAGTTAGCCTAGATGTCTACTCAAGTAGGAATGCACTTGGATTACTCGAGTAATCCTAAGGACTTACTTGAGTAACTATAATATTCTGCCCGTTCTAGCCATATTTCCTATAGCGATTAGAGTTTGATTGTTGATCATAAATGCTTATCCTCATTGAGAGTGTAGAGCTTAGATTGATAGTTGATTAAGTTGATAAGCATGTAGGGTTTGTATTCTGGAACCTTGAGTAGCAAGTCTGGAGAGTGGATAACTTGAGTTAGAGTAACCAATAACTCGAGTTGTGTGACCCTTATATAACTCGAGTTATCCAAAATTGTAACTCGAGTTAGACGAGGTCCATATAACTCGAGTTAATCATTGTGTAACTGGAGTTATCTGGGTAAAAGTGGAACGATATGTCGGTGTTCTTCATCTTTAAAGACACGAAACCAACCTCAAGTTGTCATTTCTTCTGATCCACTCCTCTCAGGCGCCTCCAATCTCTCAAGTTGTTCCTCAGCACTTCCTTTGGATTTCTTGAGGTAAGATTGGATTTCTAACCCTCTCTTTCCTCATGTTTTTCTGTATGATCATGCATATTAGGTTTTAGGTTTAATTCGGGGTTAGGGTGAATTGGTGAGAGTTCATGTTATTTTGATGGATTGGAGTATAGATTCATGCTCAGGATGATGATTAGAGTATATGTAATGGCTTAAGAATGATTTTTATCAGTTGATGTGAGTAATTGGTCGAGTTGGATAATCTAAAAAAGTGACTTACTCGAGTTATATTTGAGTAACTCGAGTAAGATAAGCTCAAATTTACTCGAGTTATATTGGGTTAACTCGAGTAAAGTAAGCCATGATTTACTCGAGTTATTTATTATCTAACTCGAGTAAATCAAACCTTAGTTTACTCAAGTTATTTATGGTCTAACTTGAGTAAATCAGACCTCAGTTTACTCGAGTTAGCTTTGAATAACTCGAGCAAACAGTGGTTTTGAGGGACCAAATTATGACATTTTGTAGTCGATTAATTTGGAGAATTTGAGGATTAATTCGGGGACTATGAGCGATCTTTGAGGGTTGCATTTGCATATGCATTGCATGCATTTTGGGTACGACCACAATACCATATTTGATGATTATTATGTTGTATTTGTTACAGCATCTTGTGCTTACTAGCACCAACAGTCACCCATCAGCGGTGCTTGATTTGGATTCTTAGAGCTTGGACATCCAGGTGAGTGGATGGCAGCTTTAGACACACAGGCTGTGTCTCTGAATTTTATATTGTTTTTGATGTGTATAACACATGTTTGAAATCCGAATAATCTAAGGATTGGTTAATTATATGAAAATGATTATGTGAATGATATTCACGAATTTGTTTTGAAGAATGATACATATATATATACTGGTATATATGTTTTCCACAAGATTTGACGATGAGATATGCATGGTTTTGACTACATTTTTTATTGTGGGACACCTTTGCTATGTGGTGCATAGCCTTTGGTATACCATCGTATGTTAAGACCTAGCTATCGATTGGATTATGGATCAGTGGCATGACCCTGATCATAATATGGTGGGAGAGTGGCATAGACCACACCACGATTTCTATGGTCTCATGACAAGTATATGATGTTTTCAGGAAAATAAATACTATTGATAGTATTTTACCAAAGTGTATGTGCTTGCTTTTGGTGCGAACGTTTTAGAGACGTTTTCCTGGAAATCATACTATGTATATGGTGTATATATACCTATACCTATTGTATACTACATGTGCTAGTTTTAAATGGTTTTCAAACCAGTCTTTGTGAGGCACATATGAGGCAATCTAGACTGTTGTCCCTCACTCACTGGGTTTGACCCCTTTGTTTCTCTGTGTTGTCTTGTTTCTCTGATTACAGGTTGATTTTGATTCAACAACATTTGGACATCTTTTAGCCCAGTGGGACCCAGATATTTTTGGATAGCAGCGCCCTTTTTGTCGGGCTACATTTCTTTGTTGTAGATGCTCCATTCCGATTTGTTATAGAGTTATGGGGTTTGTATATTGACTTTGATATACTGTTTTCCGATTAGATCGCTTTGCATATATTTTAATATATTATATTTTGAGATATATATATATGGTAAATATAATTTTCACATATGTATATATATATATATATGTTTTTCCGCAAATGTTATGAATAAATGAATGGGTAGAGCTTATGATCTTATGAGGCTTGTGCGAGACGGGTTGGGCTCCTATAGACGGTTCGCCTCGTACGCTGGTCATGGTCCCGGGACTATGTCTTTGAAACTGCCATCCACTCACCTGGATATCCAAGCTCTACGAATCCAAATCAAGCACCGCTGGTGGGTGGCTAATAGTGCTGGTAAGCACAAGATGCTGTAACAAATACAAAATAATAATCATCAAATATGGTATTGTGGCCATACCCAAAATGGATGCAATGCATATGCAAATGCAACCCTCAAAGATCGCTCATAATCCCCAACTTAATCCTCAAATTCTCCAAATTAACCGACTACAAAACGTCACAATTTGATCCATCAGAATCACTGTTTACTCGAGTTATCCAAAGCTAACTCTAGTAAACTGAGGTCTGATTTACTCGAATTAGACCATAAATAACTCGAGTAAACTGAGGTTTGATTTACTCGAGTTAGACCATAAATAACTCGAGCAAATCATGGCTTACTTTACTCAAGTTAACCCAATATAACTCAAGTAAATCTAGACTTATCTTATTCGAGTTACTCAAATATAACTCGAGTAAGTCACTTTCCCAGATTATCCAACTCAACCAATTACTCACATCAACAGATAAAAATCATTCTTAAACCACTACATATACTCTAATCATCATCCTGAGCATGAATCTATACTCCAATCCATCAAAACAACATGAACTCTCACCAATTCACCCTAAACTCGAATTAAACCTAAAACCTAATATGCATGATCATACAAAAAATATGAGGAAAGAGAGGATTAGAAACCCAATCTTACCTCAAGAAATCCAAAGGAAGTGCTGACAAACAACTTAAGAGATTGGAGGCGTCTGAGAGGAGTGGATCGGAAGAAATGACAACTTGAGGTCAGTTTCGGGTCTTTAAAGACGAAGAACACCGACACGTCGTTCCACTTTTACCCATATAACTTGAGTTACATAATGATTAACTCGAGTTATATGGACCTCGTCTAACTCGAGTTACAATTCTGAATAACTCGAGTTATATAAGGGTCACACAACTCGAGTTATCGCTTACTCTAACTCTAGTTATCCACTCTCCAGACTTGCTACTCAAGGTTCCAGAACACAAACTCTACATGCTTATCAACTTAATCAAATATCAATCTAAGCTCCACACTCTCAATAAGGATGAGCATTTATGATCAGCAATCGAACTCCAATCGCTATAGAAAATATAGCTAGAACGGGCGTAATATTACATGCTTCCCCCTCAATAGAAATTCGTCCTCAAATTTCAAAACAGAACTAATCAAAGTCCTTATCAACTCTAGATGTCCAAAGCTAACTTAAATCAAAGTCTAGGCTACCCACCTCAAAACATAGATAGTGCATACCCAACACTCAGTCTACACACACATATGCAATATGATGCCAATGAATAGAGTGAAATGCAAAGTATGCAAAAACATAAAAGAGTCACTGACCTAAGGATTAGTTGTATCGAACAAGTGCATATATTTGCGCCACATCTCCTCCTCGGCCTCCCAAGTGGCCTCCTCAATAGAATGATGCCTCCATATCACTTTCACTGAAGCAATCTCCTTGTTTTACAACCTCTTCACTTGCCGATCAACTATCCTCATAGGATCCTCATCAGAAGATAATCAGACATCTGCTGACTGAGGTACCTGAACCTAGGACAAATTATGAATATATTTCCTCAGAAGTGATATATGGAACACCGGATGCATAGAAGCAAACTCTGGCGGCAATGCCAACTCATACGCAACAGCCCTACATAGCTTATGATTTCAAATGGACCAATGTATCTTGGGCTTAACTTACCCTTCTTCCCAAATCTCATCACATCCTTCATCTGTGAGATCTTGAGAAATATATGGTCTCCTATCTCAAACTCCAAATGTTTAAGCTTCAGGTCAGCGTAACTCTTTTGACGACTATGAGCAGTCTGGATCCTCTGCTGGATCATCCTGACTTCTTAGTAGTCTCTAAAATAAGATTTGGTCCCAGTGGCTCTATCTCTCCAGTCTCTGCCCAACATAAGAGAGATCTACACTTCCTACCATATAGTGTCTCATAAGGCGCCATGCCGATACTCCATTAATAATATGAATTATTGTACGCAAATTCAACCAATGGCAAGTGAGAATCCCAACTCCCACCAAAATCCATAGTGCACGCCCTCGACATATCTTCCAACATCTGAATGGTACGCTCAGACTGACCATCGGTATGTGGGTGATGTCGTACTGAACCTCAATCGAGTACCTAACTCCTCCTGGAGTTTACGCCAAAACTGTGACATAAACTGAGGTCCTCTGTCAGACACTATAAAGACTGGCACTCCATATAAACATACAATCCAATCGACGTATAACTTTGCCAATCGTGCTCCATATGTCGTCTTAACAGGTAGGAAATGTGCCGACTTTATCAATCGATCCGCGATCACCCAAATGGAATCATACCCCGAGGATGTCCTCGGTAATCCAACCACAAAATCCACTGTGATACGATCCCATTTGCACTCCAGAAGAGGAAATTGTTGTAATAAGCCAGAAGGATGTTGGTGTTCAAATTTAACCTGTTGACATATCAAACACCGACTAACAAACTCTGCTATGTCATTCTTCATTCCAGGCCACCAATAGGACCCTCAGAGATCTTTATACATCTTAATGTATCTTGGATGCACATAATATATGGAGTTGTGGCCCTCGGTCATAATCTCCTCGCGTAATCCACCAAAATATGGTACGCACAACCTCAACCCAAACCACAACACTCCCGAATCATCAATACTAAATCCAGGTATACCAGATATATGAACTTTCTTGAATCTGATCTAACAAAATAGGCCTCACTTCAACGTGAACCAATAAAACCCCGAAGTCATCAAACTGTAACTTCATTCCATTTTCCATCAACTTTTACAACTTAGACACTGTTGGTCGCCTTCCCACTGCAATGTGAGATAAACTCCCCATTGACTTTCTATTTAAGGCATTAGCCATGACGTTTGCCTTTCCAAGATGATATGATATAGTCCAATCATAATCCTTTAGTAACTCTAGCCAATGTCTCTGCCTCAAGTTCAAGTCCTGTTGCCCAAAAATATACTTCAGACTCTTATGATCCGTGAAGATCTCAAAAGTCTCGTCGTATAAGTAATGCATCCAGATCTTAAGTGCAAATACAACTGCCGCTAATTCTAAGTCATGTATCGGGTAATTTTGCTCATGCTTGTTAAGCTGTCTTGAAGCATATGCAATCACCTTTCCATGTTGTATCAACACACAACCCAGTCCCACTCTCGAGGCATCACAATACACTACAAACCCTCTATAATCTAATGGCAAAACCAATATTGGTGAGCTCGTCAAACATTCCTTCAGCTTTAGGAAGCTGTCCTCACACCTATCAGACCAAACAAATGGAACACCCTTTTGTGTCAACCGAGTTATAGGAGATGCAATCTTGGAAAAATCCTAGATAAACCTCCTATAATACCCAGTCATGCCAATGAAACTCCGTATTTTCATAACAGTCTTAGGTATCTCCCAATGGAGTATTGCTTCTACCTTCTTGGAATGTGTTCTTGTTGGCAATCTTGTAACACATACCGAGTTTTGTGTCGACGATTAAATCTAGGTGGAATTTTTAGAACTTTTTGATAAAGCCAATAAGATTTTGATAATGTTGGAATATGAGTTTTGATTGTATTGGAATAGATAACCTTTATCACCCACGCATATCGTATTGATAATCTCATTTGAAAGAAGTGCAATACTTTACATCTTTTGTTCTCAAATTGATAGTGACCTTCTGTTGAATGTTAATGCAGCTTGAAGACCCTAACGTGGAAATTTACAAAAAAGGAAAATATCTCATGCTTGATGTTCAAGAGCTTGTATGGGGAGATCAATGTGAAGGGAGATTTGTATTTGTAGAGATTATGAAAATGTATCAATTTTGTATACATTTTATATTTAAATCATATATATTTTCTAAATATTTCAAATTTAAATTATTTCATTTATTTTTGGAATTTTATTTAATCAATTAATAATGTTAAATAAATAATAAATAAATAATATTAAATTAAAATAAATACGAATTTTTGTTAAGAATTTTGTCGCAAAGTCGCAAAACGTTGCGACGAATTGGACACAAACTATTGCGACCAATTCTTCGTAAAACGTTGTGTCCAACTAGTCACAAAAGTTTGTGACAAATTCGTCGCACTAGTGTTGGCTGACTTCTCCCCAATTTTGCGACGAAATGTTTACCGGTCGCAACTTTTGCCACAAATTTGTCGCAAAAAAATTGCAACAGGATTTTTGCGACAAAATTTTGGTTGTAACATTTGTTTTGCAACGCATTTATTTAGTCGCCAAAACGTCATTTTCTTGTAGTGAGATGTAGTAATCTTTAATGTAAGTTTTTGGTTAGTTTTAGCTTCATTTGAGCTCAAACAAAAATATATTGTAGGTGGTAATAAGTACTTGTTATTGATAAGAGAAATCAATAAAAACCATACTATCGAAAAATATTATAAGACTTTCTAAAAAATGGGTTGATTAAGATTAAAATTTTAAATTTCTTTATTTATGAGCAACAATAAATTTGAAAATTTTCTGCTTTTATATAACTAAACTTGTATTTTTAAATAAGAATATTTTCAATTTTTTTTGTTTCACTGTATCTATACTTTTCAAATATATTAGAATTTGATATAGAAAATGATTTATTGCAAGCGGCAACGTAGTTGGACCCAATTAATAATTTCGAGAAAAAATAGGAATGTTCGTTCCATGGCAGATTATAACTTCTGAGCCATTTAGTGTTTTGAGTTTAGGGACAAGTGGTTAGTCACTTGATCGTTTAGTATATAAATAAATTTTCTGGATATGTCTTAGGAATTTGCTTTTTGTTGGCTTGATTTACATTTAGTTGTCAGCTCTGATATATTTAGTGTAGGAACTTGCATAAATGAATCTTGTTAAAAGGTAACATTCGGACAAGAATAAAACGCAAAGTAAGATGAACAAAGCCTCATTGTGCTCAACACATGGACCGTAGAAAAATAGGAATTTTTGTAAAACTAATAAAAGAGCAATTTAAATCGTTAGTTGATAGTATATTCGACTTTCGACGAGATAGAAGAGGATTTTCACAGTTATTTAGAAAAGGATATATCGCAAGCGGCAATATAATTTTATATATTTTATGGAAAAAAATATGAATTTCCGTTCCTATATTTTATGAGAAAAAATAGGAATTTTTATTAAACTAATGAAAGAGTATGTATTTGGGAAAAAACAATATGAATTTTTTGTTCCTATATTTTATGTGTCACGACCCAAAATCGGGCCGAGACCGGCGTACAAGATGAATCGTCTATGGAATCTCGGCTCGTCTCGTCTCGTACAAGCCTCAAAGAATAGAACATACTACCCAAAACGTTTAATTATTTTTTAAAAACATTTAACAAAAATAATTATTGTTTAACACATACGTAGTAAAATAAATAATATAAACCAGATGTTTAATATATCCAAAATATACCATAAGTATAAAATCAGGTTATCGAATATAAAAATACAAATAGAAAATCCATAACCCTACAACATCCCGATGTGGAACTCTAACAATACAAAAGGAGAGCTTGGACAAAAGGGCATCACTAACCAAGAGACGTCTCATTGACAATCAGGATGCAGAACGGTTGTCTAAACCAAAATTCGTGAACCTGGGATATATAAACCAACATAGACATAGAAATAAAGGGGTCAGGGCCCAGTGAGGAATAACACTCCAGACAGCCTCATACGTGTCTCACAAAGACTGTTTTGAAAACAGTTTAAAACTACCACGTGCAACATAGGTAGACAAATATTTATATATACACACACGCGCGCGCGCGCGCGCTAATACGTAGTAGCGTTTGAAAATGTTTTTCCAAAACGTTCTCAAACAAAGCAAACAGCAGGCATGAAAAACATGTCGAATACTTTTTCAAAGTCAAAACATATATCGTTAATATGGACCATATCAATGTGTGCGTACAACACTAAAACATACATGATGTGGACTTTGCCACTAATCACTATCATATCATGTGTTGGATCAGAACACATGGCTACCATCATCCCTGCTAGCTGGGATTTCTCAATGCATTGGTATATCAAAAGTTACTACTATCTGTAGCACAGGTGCCCCATATTAGAAAACCAAAATCACGTTATACTATTACATAGTATAAATAAAAGCAAGCAATTAATATCAAATTCGTAAAATGATATATAAAACATATATATCAAACTTCAAAATGTAATACTTATTAATAAACACATAACCGGTTTATTAATTAGTCAATCCTTAGATTATTCCAATTTCAATTATATGTTTAGCACAACAAAAAAATAATAGAAGTTTCAAGACAAAGCCTATGTGTCTGAAGCTGCTATTTACTCACCTAGAAATCCAAGCGCAAAATGTTAGTCAAGCCCCATTCGTCAATGACTGGTCCCGCTGATAGGAACAAGAAGCTGAACAAACAATTATATATATCAACATATATATCAAAGACACTTCGAAATGCGGTACTGTAGAGGTACCAAATGCTATGCAATGCAAATGCAAACTAGAACCCTCAAAACATCCCCAAAAAATATATTTCGAATGATAATCTATCATTCTTAATCCAAAATTCAAAATCCACGTAAAATTATAATTTCATCCCTGACAAATGTAAAATTATGTTTTAGTCCCCGAGACTTGGCAAATTATGACTTAGTCTCTAAACTTTTTAGAATTTATAACTAAGTCCTCCAAGTAGTTTAAATTTATATTTAAATTCTCTAATTTTCTAAAATTAAAAAAATAGTTTTAATTTCTCAAAAATTACAAATTTATCCACACTTCTTAAAATTACAAATTTGGCCAACATGTAAAATATCAAGGTCAGTCCCTAAATAAAATTCCAGAATTATGGACAATATCAGTTTGGTTTCTTTTGCCCACAAAACACACTAAATGGTCCCTAAAAATACCAAACCCGTAATCACACATTTTCAACCAATCAAAACATGTCCTCACCACCTTCAGTAGCCCAGAAATTGTGAAACCATCTCTCACTCCTTCCAAAAATCATCAAAGCCACCCAACATCCCCAAACATTTCGGATTTAACCAAAAACATAACACCAACAACTCTAAAACACCACCTTCACTCATTATCATTGTTTCCCACCTTTATCTCCATCAAAATCAACCTAAAACAAGCTAAAATCCTTACTGAAATGGTTCTCAAACCGAACATGCAGTCATGAAACGAAATCAATAAAATAGAAGCTAAGTATTGACAGCAAAAAGGAAGGAAGAAATGAAGAGAGAAGGTGTGCTCTTACCTTGGTTCAATGAAGAAAACGAATAAGAGGCAAAAATAACTGAAGAGAGAACTCAAGAGTGTCTTCAGGAGTTTTGAAATGAAGAAAAAAGAGAAGAAAAAGAATAAATATTTGCGATGGAATCGGCGTGCAAAGTCCGGAGAAAAACAGAGTTGGTGGGAGGATATGGGCTGTGTTGACTTTGTGGGACACGATGAAACAACGGCATTTTCTGGCGAGGTTTGATGCGCATGACATGGACGACATGCGGAGAAGGCAGCCGACAAGCGCAGCCCGTCCGAAAGGCGCGTCGTTCGCGCGGCTTCCTCCCCTCCAGAAATGCGAACGACCAAAGCTCCTCGCGGACTACAGCTCTTTCCATGCCAAACGACGTGTAGCTTGAGTCACTGATTCAAACGACAGGTCATCCGTTCCTCCCTCAATTCCGATTTTAATTTCCATTTTAACCAATTTCCACCTAATTAATCAAATCTAATCACTACAAAGTTTCATTAATCACCCAATTAATTTTTAAAACATAATTTTTAATTTTCCAACATTAAAAGTTATTTTCTAAATTAATTAAAAATTAATTTCTAAATTAATTAAAAATTAATCAAAATTACCGGGTATTACATTATGAGAAGAAATAAGAATTTTTATGAAACAAATAAAAGATTAATTTATATGTTAAGGGTATATTCAAA
>CAODLS013376144.1:0-16112 GCA_948243855.1 Flueggea neowawraea | reverse complement strand
TGGAAAAGTTCGCAAACAAAGCAACAACATGCACAGAGACGTAAAACCAAGTTTTCAACTGTAGAGTCAAAACATATATCCAAATGTATGAGACCAAAGCAAAGGTGTGCATCTGGCACTAATAACAGAGGATGTGGACTCCGCCACTATCAATATCAAATTATGTGTTGGATCAGAACACATGGCTATTGGCATCCCTGGAAGTTGAGATTTCTCAAATCATTGGTATACCAAAGGCCACTACTACTCGTACCATGAGTGTCCCATATCATAAAATCCAAAATAAAATTATACTATTACATAGTATAAAGCAAAGCATGCAAAAAAGCATCAAAATCAGATGGGTGACATACATACATATATATATATATATATCAGTTCAAAACAGAAGTCTGATTAATAACACGTAATCAGTTTATCATTAGTCAATTCTTAGATTAGTCCAATTTTAGAGTATATTCGGCATAGCAAAAACCATAAGGCCCCGTTTGGTTGGCATGGAATTGGGGTTAGAAGTGGAGAATTGAGGAATTGAGCCTAACCAATTCCAATTCTTCAGTTTGGGCAAGACAAAGAATTGACAATTTCAATTCCACCCACAATTCCATAGAATTCAAAATACTCTTCATGTAATTCTTAACCCACACCTCAAGAATTTTCAATTCTATACTCTTCAAAATACTCTCTCACTCTCTCTCCTAATTCTCACTCCTTTCCCCTCTATCCTAATTATCTCTCTCTCTCCCAATTCTATCTTTCTCTCTCCTTCCCTCTCTTCCTCTCTCTCCCCTTTCTTTCTCTCTCCCCCTATCTCTTCAACCTTTTCTCTCTCCTAATTCTCTCTCCCTTCTTATCTCTTATAGAGTTCGAGACACAGTCTATGTGTCTGAAACTGCTATTCACTCACTTGGAAGTCCAAGTGCAAACATCCGTCAGGCCTCACTCGCCGGTGACTGCTCTCTCGGGCAAGAACAATAAGCTAAACAAACAAATATATATTGACAGATATATCAGAGACAAATCAAAATGCGGTATTATGGCAATACCAAATGCATGATATGTAAAGTGCAGATATGAACTCTCAAGACTCCTACAAATCCATATCGAATGATAACCTATCACTCTGGATCCAAAATCCAAGATCTACATAAAATTATCATTTGGTCCTCGACCAGTGTAACATTATGTAACAGCCCTCTAAACAAACTGAGATTACTAACTAGCTCTCCAAGTAGTCAAAAACCCCAAATAAGACCCCAAACTCTTGGAAATCTCAAATATGCAAAATATCAAAAATGACACACGACTTAGAATTATCCAGCCAAAGTGGTTACTCGAGTTATCCAGTCCACGACTTACTCGAGTTATCCACCACCTGACTTACTCGAGTTAGCTAAGTGCTTACTCGAGTAAGTGACATTTCCAGATTTTTCCAAAATCGATTAACTCAGATTTAACCAATGAAAATCAACACCAAACACCCACATTGGCTCCAAACAACCCTCAGAACACGAATCTATGGTCAAAACCATCAAAACAACTCCAAATCAACGAGGAATCAACCAAACCCAAAATGGTTCAAACCCATTTATAACCATCCTTAATTCCCATGAATCTAGGCTATCTCTAGGTGTTTTGAAATCCCCAATAGTACGATCTAGCAACCCATAACAAGCATTCTTACATTCTTGTAAGAATGATGAAAAATAAAGTAAAGAAGAGTTTGAAAGCTCAACATTACCTCAAGAAATGATTTGAAACGAAGGGAAACCAATGGGAACGACTGCTGGACGAAACAAGATTGATTTGAGTGAGAAAAGAGAGTGAAAGACCGAATGGGTCAGGTCAGTTATATATATAAACCCCTGCTCTAACTCTAACTCGAGTTAGAGCAAGCCTTGCTCAAGTTATAATGGCTAATTCAAGTAATAGCTCTTGACAACTCAAATTGAGCTACCCAAAAACACGACCCAGAAGCACGGCTTACTCGAGTAATCAAATGACCTACTCAAGTTATACACCACTCATCTTACTCGAGTTATCTCCTCAGCTAACTCGAATTATTCGTGGGTCATCTTACTCGAGTTACACAAAATCTTACTCGGGTAACCCACTAAAAACCACTAATCACTCACTTAACACTCAACAATTAAGATCAAAATAGAACTGAATGGAACACTACAGGGAATCTGATCAGAATCCAACCAGAATCCGACAGAGTATTACACACTTCCCCCTCAAAAGAAATTCGTCATCAAATTTTGAAACAAAAGAAATCAAAACTGAGATCAACCCCCTAGATCTCGCAAAACAAAACTCGAATCAAAAGCTCGGCTACCAGCCGCAAAACGTAGTCAGTGTTTATCCAACATACGGCCAACGCACCAACATGCAAACATGCAATGCAGGAATGCAAAGACAAAATTCAATGACACAAACCTATGGATCAACAAAGTCAAATTGATGCGGATATCTATGCCGCATCTCATCTTCGACCTCCTAAGTGGCCTCATCGACAAAATGATACCTCTAAATCACTTTCACTGAAGCAATCTCTTTGTTATGAAGTCTCTTAACCTAACGGTCAATGATCCTCATTGGAACCTCATCATAGGCAAATCTGACCTGAGCTCAACCAATTGTAGAGCCAAAACATGCGACGGATCTGGATCATACTTTCTCCAAAACTAAACATGAAACACTGGATGAACAGAAGTAAACTAAGGC
The DNA here is from genome assembly GCA_948243855.1 of Flueggea neowawraea. Lineage (NCBI taxonomy): Eukaryota > Viridiplantae > Streptophyta > Magnoliopsida > Malpighiales > Phyllanthaceae > Flueggea > Flueggea neowawraea. Next base: position 13,385 of record CAODLS013376144.1, on the reverse strand, counting down.
GGTAACGCCAACTCATATGCCACAGCTCTAACTCGACTGATAATCTCAAATGGACCAATGTATTTTGGGCTCAACTTGCTCTTCTTCCCAAATCCCATAACACCTTTCATAGGTAATACTTTCAAGAATACATGGTCACCAACTACAAATTCCAAATGTTTACGCTTGGGATTAACGTAACTCTTCTGACGACTATTAGCAGTCTAAATTCATTTCAAAATCAGTCTGACCTTCTCAGTAGTCTCCAAAATAAGATCTTGACCTAAGGGCTCTCTCTCTGACCTCGACCCAACACAGAGAAAATCTACACTTTCTACCATATAGAGCCTCATAAGGCGTCATCTCGATTCTTGAATGGTACGAGCTATTTTATGCAAATTCTACCAATGGCAAATGAGAATCTCAGCTCTTGGAAAAATTCACAGCTCACGCTCTCAACATATCCTCGAGAGCCTGAATTGTGCACTTGGACTGACCATTAGTCTGCGGATGAAAAGTTGTGCTAAAGTCCAATTGAGTACCCAACTCTTCTTGCAGTTTATGCCAAAACTGCGAAGTAAACTGATGACCTTTGTCTGACACTATGGAAACTGGCATACCATGCAGGCATACAATTTGGTCTACATATAACTTCGCCAAACGTGCTACTCCATTTATTGTCTTGACAAGCAAAAAATGTGCCGAATTAGTCAATCGGTCCACGATGACCCAAATAGAATCATATCCAGATGATGTCCTCGATAATCCAACCATAAAATCCATCGTGATACGATCTCACTTTCACTCCGGAAGAGGCATCTGCTGAAACAAACCGAAAGGACGTTGGTGCTCAAACTTAACCTGTTGACAGGTCAAACATCGACTAACAAACTCACTAACGTCCTTCTTCATCCCTGGCCACCAATAGGATTAACGAAGATCTCGATACATCATAATGTATCCCAGTTGTACCGAATAAGCAGAACTATGACCCTCGATCATAATCTCTTCACGTGACCTGCCTAAAGATGGTACGCACAACCTTAAACCAAATCAAAGGACTCTTGAATCATCAATGCTAAAACCCCGCACCTCAAATGCCATAACCATTTCAAACAAATCCTAAAACTTCGTATTTTCCTTCTGAGCCTCTCAGATCCAATCTAAAAATACAGGTTCTCCTCAACGTGACCAAGCAATGATCCAAAATCATCAAACTGGAATACAACTCCATTCCTCATCAAACTCTGCCAGTCAGACACTGCTGGTCGTCTCTCGACTATGATGTGAGCTAAACTTTCCATCGATTTTCTACTCACGGCATTGACAACCACATTAACCTTGCCAATATCATATGATATGGTACAATCATAATCCTTTAGCAATTCCAACTAACGTCTCTGCCTTAAGTTCAGATCTCGATGTCCGAAAGTGTACTTCAAACTCTTATGATCTGTGAAGATCTCAAAAGTCTCTCCGTACAAATAGTGTCTCTAAATCTTAAATGCGAACACCACTCCCATTAACTCCAAATCATGTGTCAAATAGTTTTAATCATGCCTCTTAAGCTATCTTGATGCATAGGCAATCACATTGCCATGTTGCATCAATACACAACCTAGGCCTACTCTAGATGTATCGCAATATACAGCGAAACCTTCAGAGCTTGATGACAAAACTAACACTGGCGCACTTATCAAACATTCCTTCAAGTTTTGGAAACTGTCCTCACATCTGTCAAACAACACAAATTTAAATCCTTTTTGAGTCAATCGAGTCATAGGAGTTGCTATCCTAGAAAAATATTGGATAAACCTCCTGTAATAACCAACAAAACCAAGAAAACTCTGAATCTTAGTAGTGATCTTAGGCCTCTCCTAATGGAGTATTATCCCTACCTTCTTCGGGTCTACTATAATCCCATATTTGGACACCACGTGTCCTAGAAATTCCATTTGATCGAGCCAGAACTAACACTTTAAGAACTTAGCATAAAGTTGATGTTCCCTTAAAGTTTGCAAGGCTGACCTTAAGTGATTCTTGTGCTCCTCCCTCCTCTTGGAGTATATTAAAATGTCATCGATGAAGACAACCAAAAATCAATCTAGATATGCTCTGAACACATCATCAAATCTATAAATGATGCAGGATCATTCGTCAATCCAAATGACATCACCAAAAAATGATAATGCATGTATCTAGTCCGAAATGATGTCTTAGAAATGTCCTCACCTCTAATCCTCAACCGATGATATCCCGACCTCAAATCAATCTTAGAAAACCATTGTGTACCTTGCAACTGGTCCAATAGATCATCTACCCTCAAAAGAGGATATCGGTTCTTCATTGTTACCTTGTTCAATTGTCGGTAATCAATACATATACGAAGGCTTCCATCCTTCTTCTTTACAAATAAGACCGGAGCGCCCTATGGTGAAATGCTCAGTTGAACAAATCCTTTGTCCAACAACTCTCTCAACTGAGTCTCTAGCTCCTTCAGCTCTGCTGGCACCATTGGATACGGTGGAATCGGTATCAGATTGTACCCATATAGCAAACTTAATCTCGCGCTCAAGCAGAAGTCCCAATAACTCTTCAAAAAACACATCAAAGAACTCTCGCACCACTGGCACCTCGTCCAATCTCAACTCCGAACTCTGTGGCTCAGAAAGCACAAGAGCGAAATAAGTCTCGCAACCTCGGTGAATCATCTTCTCAGCTCTAAATGCCATTACATAACTTCGTATCATACTGTCTCGTTCACCCTGATAACAGAACTCTGTCTGACCAGGTGGTCGAAAACATACCATCTTGGCAAAACTGTCAAAATAACTCCAAATCGACGAGGAATCACCCAAACTCGAAATGCTTCGAACAATTTATAACCATCATTGATTCCTATGAATCTAGGCTATCTTTAGGTGTTTTAGACCCCTAATAGCACAATCTAGCAACCCCTAACAAGTATTCTTACAGGAATAACACAAACAAGAGCCTATGAATAATTGTTCAAAACCCTAATATGCATATTCTTGCAAGAATGATGACAAATGAAATAAAAAAGAGTTTGATAGCTCAATATTACCTCAAGGAATGGTCTGGAATGAAGGGAAACAAATGGAAATGACTGTTGGACGGAATTAGAGTGATTTAAGTGAGAAATGAGAGTGAAAGGTTGAATTGGTCGGGTGAGGTATATATATATTACTCGAGTTATAATGGCTAACTCGAGCAACAGCTCTTGACAACTCGAGTTGAGCTATCCAGAAGCACGACCCAGAAGCACGACTTACTCGAGTAACCAAATGGCCTACTCAAGTTATACACCACTCATCTTACTTGAGTTATCTGTGGGTCATCTTACTCGAGTTACAAAAATCTTACTTGAGTAACCCACTAAAAAACACGAATCACTCACTCAACACTCAACAACCAAGATCAAAATAGAACTGAACGGAACACTACAGGGAATCCGATCAGAATCCGACCAGAATCCGGCAGGGTATTACAAAAGACATCCCAGATCAAAGAGGAGACAAGAGAGTCATTTGTTATACTTTACTATTATTGTTTCTCTCTTCTCTACCTTTCTAACTCATTTGAGTTATTTACTTGCAATTTTATTTCTGGGTTGGTGTGAGATTAAATCTATTATAATTTTGGGTTGATTTTTGTATCAAGCAAGGTTGTTTGCTTGGGGTAGATAGGTTTTCTTGTTGTTCCATAAAAAAGCAAAAGTGGTTGCTAGTGAGCTTTAGAAAACTAGTGGGTAACAGTTTTCTAGTTGATCCCACAAAACCTAGTGGTTTAGTTTTCTAGTTGATCCCGCAAAAACGTGTAACGGTTTGCTTGTTGAGCCTGCAAAAATAAGTGGTGTAAACGGTGTCTTTCCACCCGCAAGTGAGGAGTTAGTGGATTGAAATTCTCTAGTGAATTTAGAGGAGTGAACGTAGGTCAAGAAGAACCGAACCACTATAAATTGAATTTGTGCTCTCTTTCCTTATTCTCTCTTATTTACTTTGCATTTGCATTTAATCTATATTATTGTGTATGGATTGGATTTTTGGTTTTGAGTTGCTTCCACATTTATACTTTGGTTTTACTTGTTTTAAGATTTGTTATTTGGTTTAATTTGCAAAAGTTTTCAACAAAGTCTTTAACTTGCTAAAAATTCAATTCACCCCCCTCTTAGATTGTCATTTCTATTGGGGCTGAATCTTTCAAAGTGCACTACAATATCAAAGCTAATATAGATAATGAAAAATCAAAACCATAACAAAACACACATGAAAGCTTAAATTATTTTCTACCTTAAAATAATCAAACATGTACCCATGTCTAAAGTAATGAAAATGAAACCAAAGTGAAATCTATATGAAACCCTTAAAATCTTATGGTTGTTTAAAACAGAGGTGATTAAATGTTTGAAAAAAAACTATTAAGTTTCAAAATTAAAAAAAAAGTATTGAAATTGGGGCGTGAAAAGCTAATTGAAATGCTACTAGTATGCGTCCGAAAACAATTAAAATTGGTATGTCAAGATCGTTAAAAGATTAATTTGATTAGAATTCGACCGATGAAAATTGGGAAATTTCTTCTTTTGCCGGCATGAACGAAGATTTAAAGCGTTCATAATGATAAGTTGCAGGAGTGACAGACGAAAATTCGGAGAACTCTTGTTTTTGATTCTGCACCGCCAATGGAAATTGAGTTTCGTTCAGGACGATGGTTCCAAGGAGTGGGAGCAATGGTTGATGTAGATTAGATTTTGCTTCTTCAAAATGAGTAAAGCATTGATATATAAAGATTATTTTCTAATTTATAGACACCTAATCTAATTGAAATTATATTTAATGGTTGATTTATTTCTTAATTTATAGGATGTTTCAAAACATTTGTGTCGTTTCTTCAGTTTCAGTTGTGATATGTTCGGGTAGCTAGTTTCATTGCATAAATAGTTTCATGGCGCTTGTAAAACATATTAACATTTAGGGCTATACTTATGTAAAATACCATGCATATTTGTGTTGTAGGCTCCATCAGATACTTGTGTTTCAATAGTGTACTTGTGTGGTAGGCTGATGAATTTCTCTGAAACAAATTAAATAATTTATAAAAAACTTATAAATTTCTCCACCCTTACGCCATAGAATCAATTTCAAAAATCTAAGAGAATTGAATTCTTTTTATAATTTTTTTGATGTTATAATAAAATATTAATAAAAAAATATTATTTAAATATTTAAATAAATAATAAAATAAATTTAAATTAAATAATATACTTTAACGCTTTAAAAATAATCTAATCATGCAATCTATCCAGAAAACAAACATCAGTTGAAGTTGAAGGGGAGTGAAGACATCACTGATTGTCCGTGATAGTATATACCATCCCACTTTATTGTCCTTTTCATGTCAGCAACCATCACCCTCCCGCAAAAAAAATATTTGTATTAAAATAATTAAATAACGCGTAGCCTTTTGGATAGTCAAAAAGATTTTTCAATGACAAATTAGCAATGAAAAATTCTTTCCTATCACGATTCACGCAACGGCGAAGCATCTCACCTCAGTCATCGACCGAATAAAAAACTCTATAAGAAATTAATTTCTACAAAGAAATAGTCCTTAAAATAAAATGAGTACAGAAGAGTTGTGAAGTATAATTTTTTGAAAAACTAAGAGAACAAATCTATCTGAAATATTTCAAGAAAAAAAACTCTATCTGAATTAAATATATAATAAAATTTTAGACCTTCTGTAAGTCAATAATTGGTTATATTGATGTTATAATAAATGAAAATGATTCTAGAAATAATAAATAAACAGATAATTTTTGTAAAAATAATCTTCAGAGGAGCCTTGGGGCTTTCGTTTAGAGTGGCCAACTGATTATGCCACCTTACTAGTAAGAATTTTGTTGTATCTCATATTTACAGAGAGGGTAACAAGTCGATGATGTGTTTGCTATTTATGGTGCCAAGCAGACTGGTTTCCACTGGTAGACTAGCTTTTCAGATTTCTGTAATAGTTTATTCTATGATGATTTTTCTTGTAGGGAGTGCTATCGATTTATGTAGCCTCCGTTTTCTATATTGAAACATTTTTATTGACTTTTTTTCGCATTAATAATATTATGAGCTCGGAAAAGTGATGCGGGTGCTAATGAGGTGTCAACCTAATTGAGATGTCACGATACACTACTGATTGCTCATCCTTCAGCATTTTATGAAAAAAATAAAGAAACAAATAAAATAATATTTATTATGGGAATAACATAAAGTCTTATTTGATTAAAAAACCAAATTTTAGTTAGATTAGTAAATATATCACAAATTTTAAAACTTACTAAAAAAAGCAAGCTTTGCCTTTTGTAATGAATATGACATTGTTAATTTTCTATTTGATTTGTCGGTTAATTGGATTACATGGCAATAACATGGGAAGATGACAATGCGACCATGTACATTTGTCAAAAAAGGACCCACCATTGATGTGTTTTAAGATTTTAAGTTTTGTTTAGTTGTGAAAATTTTTTACTATTTTTTAGAAAATAGAAATAAAAAAATAAAAAATTTGTTTAAAAAGAATTTTTGATTATTAAGTTTATTTTCTAAATGCTTTTAAATTTTAGAAACTAAAATCAAAATACAAAACAAAAACAGAAAATTATTTTTTCAATTAAACATAGCCTTAGTTTTATATTCAAAACGAAATAGTTTTCCTTACAACAATGTCATTTTACTGAAAATTAAAGGGTTAAGAATGGGAAAGTTAAAACGAGAGAAAGAGAAGAACTAGATAACCAGAGGACAATTATTGTGGTTTGTTGGGTGAGAATATGAGTGGATCACAATATGAGGGATCGGTAGTGGTGGACGACAATGGTTGAAGTTAGAGAAAAAGAGAAGAATTAAAGTATTCTTTCAAAAGGGTGGATAAAATTGTGTCGTCTCTGTTTTTTGAATGCATGGGATTTTTTTTTCCATTGTTGTTGTGTCATATACCACATTATCAATTTCTTTTTATGATAGATATACATGTAGGCTGCCACGTCAATCATTAGATCAAAAATTCAACTGAAATTTTCAATGCTCAGAAAAAAAAAGATTAGTATGAAAATTCCTTAGAAATATAATTTCTTATAAATCAGTTATTTGAACCAAACAAGGGTTAATTGAAGGATGAAAATAACTATTTAAGAAAAACACAATAAAACATATATTAATAGTAACTCCTATATTGACTAATCAAATATAGTCAAAACAAAACCCTTCGCAACGTGTTTGCCTCCCTAAGAATATGATGTTGATGTAAGGTGAAATTAGAATAAAAAGAAAATACGATTGTACATAATATGTAAATGACAAATTCTTATCAATCAAATTGATGTAGATAAATTCTCCGGAAGAATTTCCCATATGTGACTGTCATAATCAAAACAAATAATAAAAAATCGAAGACTGCAATCTCCGTCACTAAACAAATCTGCGCTTGCTTTTAAATAAAAAAGGCATGCCATCTTCGTCTCCCTCCTTCTGAGCTGACATTTATCCCCTACTATAAATTGCCGTTGTTGCATGCCAAACAAATCTTAAGAGAAGATAACATATATAATCAACATAATGAGGCATACTACAGAAGCCTTCAACTCAATACTCCCTTTCTTTTCCATTTTCTGTCACGCCTCTCTACAACGTCTGTCCTCGGGGTTATGGTCTTCTCCACCACTACCACCACCACCTCCTTCTGCTAATAATATTGCTGGTGATATAGAAGCAGCAATGACCCCTCAACCACTCCATGCTCAGCATAATATTGCTCGTGATGAAGCAGCAGCAATGCCTTCTCAACCACAAAACGGTCAGGACGTGCCACTGGTAGAAGGCAACTTGGGAATCTGGCGCAAACTTATCGTTGGTTTTTGCTTGGCGTCTGCTATTGCCATTGCCATCATTTCTGTTCAGAATTACCAACTCTCTTTGGGGTTTTACTTTGTCTGTGTTGCACTTGAATTAGCATTCACTTTCTTTCTCGTTGCCGATTTCATTAACCCCAACTATGCCCTCACCATTAGGACTCTGCAAAAATTTGGTGTGTTCTTTGGTGCCGCGGCTTTTTTCGTCGCCATGGCAATCCCGTTGCCTGCGGTCCTGAAATTTATTACTGGTTTTATCTTTCTCATCATCATAGCTGTGATCTTGATCATCTGATCTTCAATCATTTTTCTTTTATGATTCTTCTTCGGCCGTTTTGGGACTTGGGTGGATGTCTAGCGGTGCTCCCCTTCTGTTCTTTTATGGGTTGAGTTGGTGGTTTGACATTAGCCAGTGGTGTCTGACGTTTGTTTATGGGGCGTGGTGGAAAGAGGTTGCTGGTACAAGTCCGGCAATCGTTAAGTCACGTGCTATGCATTCGGCACTGCTGTGGGAGTGGTAGTGCTTGACTTGTTTCGAATCGGGTTGCTCAATTCGTCTAATTTTCTTTTATATTTGGTTTGGGCTTGGGCTTTAACATCTGTGTTCTTAGGACTCAAACTTTTGTATTCCAGTATGTAAACTGGTCCCCTTGTATTTTGTTCTACTATTGTCCTATGAATGAAAGATCTTCCTCTTCCCCACGAATTTGCAACTAAATTATAGTCTCTTTTTCAGTAAAAAAAAAACACTTATTCAACACGTCTCCATCCCTTCCTTCCTAAGCTTTGCCACAATTTTCCCATCTTACAAACAATTTTCTTTATATAATTCTCTGCCAGTCTCCATTGCCTCTTGTTTCAAGCTTACAAAACCTTCTTTGCTTAATTATTCTCTAATTCACCAAAGCTCTCATCAATACAATATTTGCAAGCACCAGACACAGAAGTAAAAGAGGATAACCAACTTATGGGACAAAATCTTGACACAATGGCTCAAAACCAACAATCCAAAGAAGAGGTTCTGTATCAAATGGTTCGGCCTGGAAATGTGGAGGCCAATTAAAGCTCTACTCAGAGAAGGTGCTAGTCTTGAGGTGAATATTAAGGACCCATCCTTTTTTTTTTTACATACCCTTTTTGTTTATAACTTCAGTTTTTGAGAATTTAATTCAAAACGTTACCATATCAAGTATGTGAATTGTGAATGTAAAACTGGGTTGTTTCTGTTTTTGGATCATTTGTTGTGAAGTGAAAATTTGGTTCTTTAATATAGTGGATTGATAAAGAAGGGAAGACTCATCTTATTGTGCCTTGTATGGATTTCGGATTATTCAATGTTGCTAAAGCTTTGATTGAATTAGGAGCTAATGTTGCTTATCGGGTATGTCCTGTTTTCTTACAAATTCTGTTGCTTATATTGTGTGGTCTAATATATATTAAAAGAATTATGTGGTCAATTTGTAGAATTGGCAATTATACACATAGTACTACAAAAAGCTTCTCTAATTTTTGAACCATGCTTGACTGACCCTTTTCTTGCCAATATTTCTTGTACGATAATTGGTTCTAGATAATTGCCGGATTTCAAATATGCATTCTAAATCGATATATTCGGCTAACCTATGCATAATCATTCAATGAAATTATTAGCTAAATGAAAGCGAAATAAGAGTAAATTTTAATAATTGGTAGCTATCAATTTTACTTGTCCATACAGACATTTGTCTTCTATTGTGGATGGCAATTTTATTTGAATAAAAAACATAAAAAAGCATCATTGTTCTCCACATACATGCTTGTTTGTCATTGATCTTTCTTTCTGCCTCACTCTTTATGCTTGAAGATTTTGTGATAGGTCATGGGATTCGAGAGGAACAAGATTAGTCCAGTATTTGTATTTGTATTTGTATTAGTGCAGTTATATTGGATTGATGAGATGGCATAGTTAGTTAATCTATTAGTAGTATAAAAGGGGTGAGATGGGAGAGGAAGATGGCATCAGAGAATTAGTAAGCGTTTGGTTTAGGGAAATGACTTTGGCTTGGGAGAGCGATAGGCTCTAAATCTTGGGCCAACTGTAATCAAGGCCCAATGGTTGGTCTAGCACCCACGCATGGGCCGGCTACTCCCACCAAAACCTTGGCTGACAAGAGGAGGCAGTGCCCCCATTTATCTATTGCATTTTCACGCTCACATCTTCCGATGTGGGATTGTATCAATACCCTTCCTTTTAAGACCAACGTCCACGTTGATCGAGCACTATGGCACATGCCTCTTTCTTTTTGGTCGCATCGGCTTGCACTTATCTTGCCTATGGCCGGTCACTATGCAGGCCCGACCTAAAGGCTTAGGCATGCTTGCACCCACAAACCGAGGAAGGAGTGTTCTGATACCTTTGATGAGGTATCAACCACTATCCACCAATTGTCAACCAAAGTCCAACTGACGCCTAAACTTGGGCCAGCTGTAACTAAAGTCTAATGGTTGGTTAAGCACTCATGCATGGGCCGGCCACTCCCACCAAAATCTTGACTGGCCATTTCAAAAAAAAAAAGAAGAACAAGTGTTGCCATTAGATTTCAGAATTCCAAATTGTTTGGCCTATGAAATAGTAAAAAGTAATGTGTTTAAAATGGAAAATTAATCTCAATAATTGAAGTAATTTAATGTCAGAATATGCTAAACTTGTATTTTCTGCTAATAATAAATCAAAATGGTGTTTGTTTTTTATAGAATAATAGTGAAAATCCATGTCAATGTAAAGAAAGGTCGTTAGGTTAATTTTTTGGTTGATTTATTTCATTTTTCAAAATTTCTGAGATTTTCAATTATATAAACATCTTACATATTAATTAACTTATGATCTATTAATTAATATTGAACAACTTTTAATTATTTAATTATTACAAGAATATTAATAATCATTTTATAATCGTTTCATTTTACAATAACAGATAAGGCATACAAAGAATTGGCCAATTCATTTTATTAGATTATATTTTAAATTTTATAAATTTTCTATGTTTTTTCAATAAAAATTATATAATTTAATTAATTAAGTTTTTCTATTAACTAATAATCAAAATATTAATTTTATTCATTGGTAGAATACTAATAGTTTTCATCCTTCGAACAAGTAAAAAAAAATTAAAAAAAAAAGACTGTTAATTCTTTAGTTATTGCTAGATTAGTAGAATTAAGGAGATGATGGAGAGCAAAACTTTGAGAGACAAGATAATGAACATGAGAGAAGGGGCAAGGAGATCTGTAGCAGGTGGTGAAACTTATGGGACAGGAATGAGAGATCTCATTAAAATGTTGAAAGAAAGAGTAATTCATTCTAATCTCATACACCTTCAGTTAATATGTTACATGCTAATTATTCCCCATGAATGTGATGCATAACCAAAGATATTCATAATCACTACATAGATCATGCCTTGTATTTGTAATAGCAGAAAAGAAAGTAAATAAGAAATGTTTCAGAAGCATTATATATCATGATATCGAGTAGTATACCATTCAATTGATGCAAAAGAAAAAGAAGAAAGAAAAAACACTTTCCAACATTAAACTAGAATAGGAAATTATTATGGAAGTCAGAAGAAATGATAGATTAGATCAATAATCTTATTGAAAGAACTTAAGCCTTAAACTATTCGTAACCCAGGGTCCTTGAAGTCGTCTCGCGGGACACCTGCTCAACTTTTTTATTGTTATTTTATTAAAGTCACCAGTTCTTAGTCCCTCAGTTTTTTCATCCGTAACTCAGGGGCTACTTTAAGAGTCCCGCGAGACGTCTACTCAGTTTTCCACTAAACATAATTTTATTTTAATCCCGTTGGAGTAAATTTGACCGTTGGATCAAAACGATCTTGTAGAGTCGATAATCACACTAGAAGGGGGGTTGAATAGTGTGATAATAAAAGTTTTGAATTTTCTTCGAGAATGATTTCGGAAAATGAAAGAACACCAAGAACTTATAGTGGTTCGGCCAACTCGATGCCTACATCCACTACCTAAGTATCACCACTATCAATCTTGTAATATTCTGTATATTTTTGTGATAAGTATTTTTGGATAATTATATTTGGAGTAATTATTTTGAATAATTATTGGTGGATAATTATTTTTAGAATAATTATTTTAAATAATTTTGGATAAAAATTTGAATTTTTATTTTTGGTGATTGAAGAGTTAATTTTATGTTTTTGATTTTAATTGGGTGATTAATGAAGGTTAGGAGTGATTTGGAGGTGTTTTGGATAAGTAAAAAATGGATTAAAATTTAAAATAAAATCTGGAAAAAAGAGAGGTGACTTTCGGTTGGGTTATTTACTGGTTTGGTTTATCGGTTTGATCCACTGGTTTAACCGGTTGGGTTGATTCATATTAAGTTGGCTTGGTTTATTTTTGTGAAATGGGTTGAATTTTGAAGATGGCTGCAAAATCCATTAGTGGATTGATTGGGTTCTTTTTATGAATTGGTTTAGTTAAGTTTGATTTTTAAATTGGTTCGGTTTTGGCTGCTGGTTTGGTTAGCTGGTTCAGTTCGATTGGTTCGGTTTGGACTGGTCAGTGGGTTCGGTTTGGCTACGGCTACCTCTTTTAAAACCCAGTCGACCCGACCGACCAAACCAACCGACCTTCATCTTCTTTCTTCGACTTCATTGTTCACAAAACTCAGAATTTTGTCTCTCTCTTCAGGACTCTCTCTCTTCGTTCCTCTCACCAAGCCAAGGTGATTTTCCCTTTCTCTCTCCTATTATTGCTTGGTTTCATGGTTAAACCGATTGGTTTTGGGTAGGTTTCGGTTTTTGGCCAAAAATTTGATTTTTGGTTCGAATTTTTGTGATTTTTTGGATGGATTTGAGTTGGTTTTTGTTGGATAATGATAGATTGAGGTTGAAAATGCATGAGTCTAGCTTAAAAATGATGAATTGATGGTTGAATCATAACGGGTTGATTTTGGTCCGAAAATGAGTATTTTGGTTCGGTATGATTTTGAGGTTTTTGATGCAAACCGAAGCTAAATTTAGGTTCCAGGGGTTGAATAGAGGTGATTGGAACCATCGGGAACATCGCATTTTGCTTGGTTCGGGATTAGGGACCATTTGGTATGTTTTTGTAACGAATGGACTAAGTTGTAAATTTTGATTTTTCTGGAAAAAATTGGAGGACTGGGTCTGATATTTTCCACGAGGGACAGATTTTTACTTTTGAAAAAATGTGGTTGATTTGTAATTTTTGAAAATATTGGATAATTTTGTAATTTTGAGAAAATTGAGGTTTTATTTGTAAATTGAGTTATTTGGAGGATTTAATTATAAATTCTAAAAGTTTTGGGTTAATTATTAATTTCTGGAATTTCTGGAATAAATTATTAATTTTCGCTGTTTTAGGGACTGAAGTGTAATTTTACCAAAGTCGGTGACTAATTCGTAATTTTACATTAATTTTGATTTTTGGGCCGTGAGTGCTAGATTTT
>CAODLS013375879.1:0-11903 GCA_948243855.1 Flueggea neowawraea | reverse complement strand
TTAGGAAGATAACTTGATTCTGGTTTGTCATGTTATTTTATTCTGTTTGGGAGAATCTATACATTGCCTTTATGTAAAGCGTTTAAGTAAAATTCCTAAATAGTTTACTGGCATGTGGATTGGAATACATCACATGAGCATTATAGACTATCTCAAAACTTATTTAATTAAATTGCTTATCTATATACTGTATGGAAATATTTTGTGGATTCTTCAACATTGTTGATGATACTGTAAATTGCTATCGAAAAAAAAGGACGGACACAGTTGTAATTAGTGCATAAGCAGTGTATACCTTGGGAACAAATCTCATAACACATTCCTGATTAAGACTTAATTAGCCAAGTGATCATTTATATTCTTGCCATGGTAGAATATAATGCACAAATTATTTGGCAGTATCAAAGCAAAATTTAGAAATGCCATTCCGCTTTATTGCTGTTGACCATAATCATACCTTTGTTTTATGAACGTTTTCCATGTGAAATGCCTGATAAAATGCATTTGTGACAGCCTGTCAGTATTAAATATGTACAATCTATGGCAAAGGATGTTCTTGTTTCAACTTTCAAGAGGTAACAAATTACTGTAGGATTCTGGTCTTTATGCCTAGCCGTAAATAGAATAAGCGTGGTGGTTAACTTTCATTTCATGTCTCAAAGACCAAGTATCTTTCCCATTATAGTACATAAGAAGTACTTAACCTTTCCATTGATGTTGCAAAAATGTCCCGCGCTAGTGTTTCTGTGTGGTTAGACTCTCTTTTCTGTTTGTGTTTGCACAGGGCAGGAGAATACTTACCTTTTACTTTCTGTTAAATAACTGTCATCATCTTCCTTTCTTTATGGATGATGTTCTCAACTTTGGAAGAAAGACTTGTTATACATATCTTTTGCTTTTTTTTTTAATTTCATTTTGTTAATTTCTCTTTACATGAATGGAGGACTTGGTATTTTGTTCTTCCTTGTACTTGCATTTCCTTTTTCGGATTCTATTATGTATTTAATTTTACTTTCCAGGACAAGAGAAAGCTCTGAAAAGAGAAACACACCACATATCAGTATCATTTTAAGGGACTAGTCAGTCATAAGCAATATACGTGTTTGATGTTGTGCAGTTGCATTTATTGACCACACATGATTATGGCAATGGAGATGAAGCGGAAAGTGAGAAATGACCACAGAATGTATTCCTTGGTGAAAGAAAAGTCGGAAGAGGAAGAAAATGCTGTGAAAGATTCTGCAGAATGGGAATGTTAGAATCCAGCACCAACTAAACCCAATCAGGTCATATTCTCAAGTCAAGAATCTTGGTATTCCTCTCTACCCAAAGCCACAAAAAATGGGTTCTTCCCTCCCCCATCTTTTCTTCTTTTCTTCTCTGCGTTCATGATTAGTGGTGTCCTTATAAGTTGAGAATATTTCCATGTTAGAGGGTTGCTTAGGTTTATTTGGGAGCCGTAGCATTGCGCATTAGAACCATTTTGCTGCAATTATTCTCTTAACAGGGCTGATAATCTGACAGCAACATGCATCTTCACTGTGTTGTTGCTATCCATGCAGTTCAAGTTCTCCGACTTTATATCTTTAACTCTACATGCTTTTTTAGAATTAAGCATGTGCACTGTTTGGTTTCTTGTCGCAATTAGATTGTTCTGTTTAATCTGAAAGATATGATCTTGATCAATTAAAGCAGTTGAAAGCACATTAGCTCTTGCATAAAAGCATGGTAATGATTGGAAAGCATATTTGTCTCAATATAAATAAAGATGACACTTATTATTTATATGGACTTTTTACTGTACTTTTTACACTTTCATCACATTGTTTAAACTTAGCAAATTAATGCATAACATTTACAATTATTTACAAATTTATGATCGTTGCTATTTTGTTAGTTTTTTCAGTTAAATGTTAAGAATCTAATAAAATTTTTAACAGCAATAGATTTGTAAATAATTATAAATGTTGTGTATTAATTTGCTAAGTTTTATCTGTTGTACATAAAATTAATAATAACTCAAAAAACGTAGAAGCTTTGGGTATTTGTGAGACATGGAGTTCGTTTAGAAGACAGAAGGCACAAGCAGGTAATTGTGGAATCTGACTGTGAATTGGTAGTTTATATTATGAAGTCTTCTGTTCAATTTAACACTGCTTTGGGTTTAACTTGACTCGGACGTTGTCCCGGGATACTATAAATCTGTTTTTGATTGTAAATTGGTAGTTCATACTATGAAGTCTTCTATTCAATTTAATACTGCTTTGGGTTTAATGACAGTTAAAATGTATCAACATCTCTTGTAAGTGTTCGAGTTGATTTTCTAAAATGATCTGTTAATTTTGTTGCTCACTTGTTAGAGTAGCGGATTCGATAAGATGTTGTCCGTTTGGTCTCCTTTATCTGTGGCTATTTCAGCAGAAGATTTGAAATTCTATATAATGAAATTGTTTTAGGTACTATTGTTAATGTACTTAATTGCATATGAAATTCTATATAATGAAATTAATGATGAAAGAGTGATCAATATTCTCTCTTTTTTTGTATAGGTTCCAATTGAATATAATTCTGCAGTCAGTAAAAGAAAAAAAAGCCTCTTCATTCCAAAACGATGCAGGTATTTTCAAATATATCACTGTTTTTAAATTTTCTTTAGTTAGTATTGATTTTAAAGACTTCAATAACGTGTAATGCACATACACAAAAGACTAGTTTAAATAAATATTAAAAAACATAGGGTTCTTATTTCTATTTGCAAAAATGATAGAAGAAGCAGAAATTATTTGCAAATAGATAAATATTAAATAAAAAATTTCTCTTCCAAATAGATAAATATTAAATAAAAACAAGATCATATTTTTGTAAATTATAAAAATAAAAATGTAAAAAAAAAGGTAGTACATATTTGGAAAATATTTTTAACTTTTACAAAATTTATTAATGCTCTAATCATCGAAGTGATTGTCCCTCACAAAATACACCTATTGTTCAAGATTTTTGGTTTATTTGGTTATGTTCATTTAAGTAAACTTTTAATTGGTTTTCAAGAATCAAATTGAAGTTCATTATATTCCAACATCAAATTGTCCTAAATCAACCTAAAATGGAGGAGTCAGTTCTCACTCGTTTCTGCAAAATAATAGACCATCATTATAATAATTGAAGATGCTATTTCATAAAAAAAATTTCATTACAATTATTACCCTATCTTTTTTTTTTTCCAATTTACAAGTATTACCCTATCAAAAAGAAAGAAGATGCTTTTTAATGAGTGATCATGACAAAATGAGATACGTAAAACTGAACTAAAAGTTGCAAGAACACTGTCATAATCACCAGGTGCAAATCTTCATTCACTGCAATTGGTCGTGGAATACAATATTAGTTTCTGTTCAGTGGTCTTTAGCACAAATCGGATTCCATTACCAAAAAAGAAGCTTCAATGAATTGATTATATATGCTTTGTTTGGATTACCTCAATACTTCTACAACCAACATCATTAACAAGTTGATCTTTCTTTTTTGGCTAAGATTTGTATATTTTACTTTTAGCATAAAATTAAAGCAACTAAATTAGAACAATTCAGATACTTTTAGTAATAAAAAAAAGTAAAAAATGCATATTACTCTAAATGTGTTTTTTTAGGGGATGATGAAGGGTCACTGGTAGTAGTAACTCTCGCTAGACGTAATCATACGGATCCTTCTTTACTATTGAATATTCGAAAAGTTATAACTAAATCTAAGTCAAATCTTGTCATTGTAACACATCTGTTAGGGCATAGTTATAGAAGCCTAACTGAAGTTTGATTAGGCTCATCCTCTATTAGACATAAATCCTCAGGAAATACCTCCTCAAATCTAGCTTTGAACTTGGTTAAAATACATTGTAATCATTTTAATTTAATATATTATATATTCAAACATATCATAGTTTTTAAAAGTCGTAGTGCTTTTCTATTACACAATCAACTCGATTTATATATATATATATAACAGGAGTTCATTGCCAAACAAGTATATTACCATTAAAAAAGCTAACTTGCACTACAAACCATGCACTTGATAAAGAATAGTATACATGAGGAAGAGTTAACATCTTTTGAATAAAATAAAATTGAAGATCCCATGTTAGTGAAGTGGTTCACTTTTTGTACCTAGGACAATGAAGGGCATACTTTATAAAAGGCAACCCCTTCCTAAACCATCCATTTCAAACATTCCCAATGCAGTTCTCTCATGCTAAGTATTGACATTAATGTTACTTTTTCAGCCCTCACATTCCAATCCTTTCCCAACCCCAACTTTCTTCAAGAGTCAAGGCATGAAAGTAGGAATCCACACTATGCATAAATTCTCTAACCATTTTCATTTGTTGGTAAGCCAAGTTGTTGACATGATATTGCCAGGACCACTGTACTAAGCTTCCTTTGTGAACCTACTGCATCTCTCTTCTGATATATATGCCCAGCCGTCCTTTTCTGCTGAAAAAAAAAGAGATTTTTCTTTAAACAGTGAGTGTCCGAGTCTCACGAATGTTTGATGATTTGTGATCACATAAC
This sequence comes from Flueggea neowawraea, assembly GCA_948243855.1. NCBI lineage: Eukaryota > Viridiplantae > Streptophyta > Magnoliopsida > Malpighiales > Phyllanthaceae > Flueggea > Flueggea neowawraea. The sequence continues at coordinate 7,341 of CAODLS013375879.1, read as the reverse complement.
TAATCTTCGCTTGCTTAAAAGATATTAAAGTTGACAAAGAGATTTTGCGTTTGGAAATTTGAATATGAAATGTGTGCGAGTCTCGTATTTTAGTGTTCATTATCATTTGGGCTATTATATCTACCAAAAAAGAAATGGGAATATATGTAAAGTTTCAATTCCATTTGGTTAGTCATTAAGCATGAAGAATAAATATACAGAAGCAGTACATTTATAATTTGGTGCTCCTATCCGTAACAAATGAGGATCTTGGAAGAAAAACGAAGACTGTTAAATACTGGTGTTCTTGTTAATGTACTTTTGAGTGATTAGACGTGCACCTTAGGTGCGCTTTTAATAACAAAGGTCACCCTTCACCAATTGAACCTGTAACCAGACAGCAGTTCTAATCTAGCAGTTCCTTGTGAAATGCTAATTCACAAGAAATACTAATCCACACTTCACTGATTAATCTTTAATGTATATTTACACATGATGCTTCCAACACATTGTATTCCTGAACTTATCAGAAAGGTATTTCTGATGCTTTCAACGTTGTCAAAAAGGTAAAATTCTTCTTCCAGGTACAAAGATTATAAGTTCATAGATAACTAAACTTTGCTCAGCGTAGTACTGCTGTTGGATGCATCTCTGACAGATGCTTTCTGAGGCGGTTTGTATGAATCTTTATATCCAGCAGAAGGCACAACATCCTGACCTTGTACCTGTAGTCCTAGACAAGAATTAACAATGAACTGATATCCACAATGGTTCTGGAGATTTTTCTTCTTTTGCAGAATTGCTATTCTGCTACATACACCACTAAGTAACATCAGGAGAATTTCTGTGCCATGACTCTTGTTACATTGGATACTTTCGATTAACATAAACTGCGAATTGATATATTCAGATCATACGTTCCTATCAATCACAGGTGCCATACAGCTTGTATTGGAGGAATCAGCAATAATATAAGACTAGAACTTGACATAATCGAAAATGCGATGCTATTCTTTGAAACTGAGACTATTTAGACAAAGAACATGCAGTTTCAGTACAGATACAGATATTCCATGTTCCTATCCTAACACATATATACTGTTCTACCCCGACGAATATAACTTGGATGAAAGGAAGTTGCAGACCTGATATCATTAAATTGGATCATCATTACTTGTGAAATCTGCATGTCTTACACATAGCCACCATTGACACAAATAACCTGTCCGTTGATCCATTCACTAGCATCAGTAGCCAAAAATCCAACCACTGGTGCAATGGCACTCTGCGATGATTTTCTGTATGTGCTCCTCAGTTTTCCCATCAAAAAACATCTCTGTTGCGACTGGGCCTGGCGCTGCACAATTTGCAGTGATCTTGGTTCCTTTAAGTTCTTTTGCTAGTATTTTTACCAGCGTGTCCACAGCTGCCTTTGAAGCAGCATAAGCTCCGAAGCCTGGCTTCAGTCCACCAACCATAGAAGATGATATCAAAATTATTCGGCCACCACCGCCTTGTTTGAGCCGATTTGCTGCTTCTTTGCAGCACAAGAATGCACCTCTGGTATTGACACTGGGATTACGAACGCTATCAGTTACCATAAAAGCAAGTTTCTTTAACATAACAAAAATATACATAAACTGCTATCCAATTTCCACGCTTGAATGGATATGAACGGATCGAAGAAGAGGCAGATCAAAATATGGTGCGGAAAAAACCAAATCGATATGAATGGAAGATGCCTCTGGAACTTGTTTTTCTCTAACATATTTCATGTTCAATTGCAATCTGATTAGGAACACTATCAGTCAACATAAAAGCATCTTTCTTTCCATTTCTCACCACCTTAGGCACCTAACAATTTCATCTTATGATTCAGGTTAGTATAAAAGAGTTCACTGCAGCCTTATTTTCATCTTGAAACCAGATTCCTGCAGTCTGGCAATCTGGTTTCAAGAAAACTTAATTCCAAGGTTCTCATCTTCTTATTTTTTATTTATTACAAAATGCTGATTAATTCTTTATGTCTGGAATCAAATCTAATTTAGAACCAGATGCTTCAGAGGGCACACATACATAAAACAAAAGTCGTTCTTTTAAGATCTTGATGTCAGCTAATGCCTACCATAAACCTTAGTTATAATTCTTTATCCCTAACTGAACCGAAAAACCAATAGCTTTAAATGTTACCATTACAATTTCTGGAACCAACATACCAACCAACCTTGAATTACCAGAAGAAACACACACACTATGGAGACCTTAATTACATGACACATTTATGATCAGTTTCTTGAAGAATACATATATACCCATTTCATCATTTCCTTTCTTTTATCAAATTTACATTTTGACTCTTCTTCCCCCGCCCCCAAACTACAAAGTATGTTTCTGACTAATCCCATTTTTAACATATTTCACCATTACAATTCATTAACAATAAAATACTCAGTCCCTTAACACAATCAAGAAATAGGCATACACAACCAAACACAACCTTATTGTTCAGCAACACAGATAAAAGAAAGCAAAAAGAAAATTGCGGTCAAAATCTTCCAAGGAAGTATTAGCAATGGAAGGGTATTTTGGATCCGAGACTCCAGCAGAATTAACCAAGAGATGAACCTGTGAAGCAAAGGCCTTCTCTGCCTGATCAAACAGAGATTTCACCTGGGCTGGATCAGAAACATTGGCTTGAACAGTTATGGCTAGTGGCCCACTCTCATTGCCAGACCAAGAAGAAGACTTGATTTCATTAGCCACAGCATCAGCCTGGTCCTTGTTGGAACTGTAGTTAATGACCAGTTTCGCACCAGCGAGGCCAAGTGAACGGTTATGGCCTTCCCTATGCCTCTTGGGACTGGTGGTGGAAGCCATTGATGATGTAGTTGTAGGTTCTGAGAACCTACTGGAACCAGACGGTACTAAAAAGAAAGAAATGAGAATTATCACGTTACGATTACAATTTTATCCTTCCCCGGTGGATGGGGAGATAATAATGTGTCACTATAGCGGTTTTTTAGATGTGTGTTTTTTTGGCAGCGATTTTTGTACTTTGGTGGCGGCTTACTGTCACACGCTTTCGAGATAGTTGAGTTAGAGCTCGTGTAGGTTGGTATTTTCAAAAGAAAAAAACCATATACCATCTTAGAATTGTATCTCAACATATCCAAACAACTTTGAGTAAGATGTTTCAGAAAACGTGAAACCATTTCGTTACAAGAGGATAATCCTTCCGATCACAGAAGAAAGAAGAAAAAAGAAAAAAGATAACAGGTTGCCGTTGTATTTGAAACTGCAGTTGATTTATTAATGATCTAATTTCAAAATACAATTGATCCAAACTCATCTTAATCGAAAATCCTAAAATGTGATGATAAACTTCGATATTTGGATCAAACCGCAAGAATCCAAACATCAGCAACTTAAACAAACAATTCTTAGATCACAAATCCACCATTGACCCTAATGACTTGGCCATTGATCCACTCTCCAGCATCACTAGCTAAAAATCCCAAAACCTGCTCTATGTCCTTAGGTTCACCAAGTCTACCAAGAGGACAAGCATCCACAATTCTCTTGATTGTTTCCTCAGTTTTACCGGCAAAAAACAGCTCTGTAGCCACTGGCCCTGGAGCAACACAATTAGCGGTAATTCCTGTACCCTTCAGCTCCTTAGCCACTATCTTTGTCATGGTCTCCACAGCAGCCTTGGAAGCAGCATAACTTGCATAGCCAGGCAGATTTGCACCCACAACAGATGTAGAAATCATAATGATTCTCCCACCACCTCCATGAACCAATCTGTTAGCGGCTTCACGGCAACACAAAAATGCTCCTTTAGTATTGACATTGAAAATCATATCCCAATCCTCCATTGTTGTATTGGCCAAAGATGGATACTTTGGATCTAATACACCAGCACAGTTCACAAAGATGTGAACTTTGGAGCTGAATTCTTCTGCTGCTCTGTCAAAGAGGTGCTTCACCTGATCTGGGTCCGAAACATCTGCTTTGATGGCAATGGCTTTGGATTGCAAAGAGGGAGTTGATGTAGCGTTGAGTTCTGATACCAAGTTATCTGCTTGGGTGGAGTTTGACGCGTAATTGATCACAACTCTTGCTCCAAGTGAATGCAGGTGGATGGCAATGGCACGGCCAATGCCTCGTGAAGCGCCTGTAACAATTGCTACCCTGTCATCAAGGGAAAGTGCCATGATGAATTTGGAGTTCCGCTTAGAATGATAGAAAACAAAAGCCAGTAGTTTCAGAATACAGATGCAACTGTGTGTAGAAACATATATATAGCTGAAGAAGCTGCGAATTTTCTGAGAATTAATCCAAGTGGACGGTTCTGACGTTATACAATACTTCATTCATAAAAATGCTCCCTGGTTCATCCCATAACTATGCTCATAATGTCCATAATGTCCCATATTGTCTGATACTATGCAAAGTGAAAAATGGGCAGATTGGTCTTTGCAGTCAATAGAAAGTCTTGAATATAGAAGAGTCAGCAGCCATGTCAAAACAAACTTCTGAGTTATCTACATCAATATTAAATTGTCGATAAATTAAAGATAGTTTGACTAGCATATATAATATCGTCTCTTAATTGAAGCAGTCGAGCATCATCAGTGATGAAAGCATGAATCTGGACCAGTCAAGATATCTTGGAGCCTTAAAAAATAAATTAACAAAATAACAATGCCATTATTGACTTTTTACGATAAATTGGATATTGTTGCTCTGATAAAAACTACACCAGGTGACATGGATATATAAAAATTACCTTTTTATATGGATATATAAAAATTACCTTTCTGTCAATTCACCCTGAAGAGATATGCTGTAAGGTGTGCACATACCTATTGATGACCTGAAACGGGAAGATCTTCCTGAAGAACCTTCTGTTCAGTTGATTCAATGATCTGGCAAGCACAAGAAAAAAAGGGGGAAAGCATCACATAAAAAAAAGCTACATTAACAGATAAATGGTAACATACTAACATTATGCATTACAAATGGCAATTATCATAAAGGAAGATAAACAAAAAAGAAAAGAAACATGAAAAATAAAAGAAGAAGAGACTATACAGCTTGGCATGTGGGAACTATTCCCACGAATGGAAGCACCAACGAATCTTGAAAAAAAAAATTCTCAATGCCAGAGACAATATAAAACTATGTATGATTCCATAAGAAAATGTCCGACAAGAAGAGAGTAACACAAGAAGTATTTGCTAGATCAGAAATGGCGAAATCCATGACCATAACTGTGATCAATACACAGCCTGCTAGGATTACAGAGTTCTAGTATTTGATATGACCTCATCTGTAAATACATGAAAATGAAGCGGAGGCCAATTTCTAAACAGAAAATCCACCATTAACCCCAATGACTTGGCCATTTAGCCACCCTCCGGTGTCACTAGCTATAAATCCTACAACTTGAACGATATCCTTTGGCTCACCAAGTCGACCAAGAGGGCACGCGTCCACAGTTCTTTTGATTGTTTCTTCTGTTTTACCTGCGAAGAACAGCTCAGTCGCTACAGGGCCTGGAGCAACACAATTTGCAGTTATTCCAGTACCCTTCAGCTCCTTGGCCAATATCTTTGTCATCGTCTGCACAGCTGCCTTGGAGGCAGCATAAGCTGCATATCCAGGTTGAAGTAATGCAACAGCACATGTAGTTATCATAATGATTCTTCCACCTCCTTCGCGAGTCAACCTATTAACTGCCTCGCGACAACAACGAAATGCTCCTTTAGTGTTGACATTAAATGTTGTATCCCAATCCTCCAGAGTTGTACAGCCCAAAGTGGGGTATTTTGGATCCATCACAGGAGCAGAATATACAAGGATATCAATTTTGGAGCCATATTCTTGCTCAGCTCTGTCAAAGAGAAACCTAACTTGATCCAGATGGGAAACATCAGCCTTGATGGCTATTGCTCGGAAATGAGAAGAGGGAGCTGATGCATTTAGTTCAGATGTTAGGAGATCAGCTTTGGTTGAGTCTGATGTATAATTGAGCACAACTTTTGCACCAAGTGAGTAAAGGTGGATGGAAATGGCTCGACCAAGATCACCTGAAGCGCCAGTTACTATTGCTACCCACCATTGAGTGGAAGGGGTTGATGATGATACCCTATTGGTAATTTCACCTGCCATGATGAAGTTTCAGTGGTTTGGATTAGAGAAAAGGAAAGACTTGTTTTGTTTACACTTTACTCAGACGCATGATCAAATTTTATAGCTGAAGGGTCCATGAAAGAGAGTCACATAAAAATCTTACTAGGAAGACATCCCCCAATGAAGAGAAGAAAAATGTCACAAAACTATCCTACAAAAGATGCATCTGATAATGTTACCCAGAAGTCAATTTTCAAGCTAAAACAAACCATGACTTGGACATGCAGGCAAAATGACTAAAACTTTGACCTCCATGTGTCCACACAAACAAAATATTTATGTCAACGCAAGCATTATCCTCCACATGCATGGGAAGGAAAAAAGAAAAAAGAAAAAAAAATTACGAGAGATTGGATTCAAAAACCTCCCTTCTTACTTCACAGTGGATATGAGCTGACAGATCAAAAAACATATCCACATAAAAAGAAAGAGATCCATACAGCTCATATTCACCTTCACAAAGTAAAGATGGTAACTCCATATTTGGACGATATAAGCCCATCGAGTAAACTCACAGTTAATTCACCTTTCTGTACTGGAGGAAATGGTTTCAACAAATAGATAGAGATAGGAGGAAATGGCTTCAACAAATAGATAGATAGATACACATACATACGTGTAAACATTGATGAAACACAAAATGAATAAATTGTGAATAAGAGTAAGGGAAGGATGAATTCAGCACCTAGCAGTCAGTTTAATGCAGCGATTAACTATCATCTGGTATAAATGCTGCGAAATTATGATGTGCTTTCAGAAGTCCCTGAAATAAGTTTTTCCCATTATCTTCAGGCAATTGTTTTTATCACCAATAATCTCGTCACGAACAAACTCCACCTTCAAAATGATGAAAGCGGTATGCATCGCGTACCACAATTGCTCGGTTTGTAATCTTTGAGACAAACTTAATCCATGTGTTGCAATCATTACAAACACGAAGATTCTTCATTACATGCATAGGCATTGCATCAGACAGACTAAGCAGTCCAAAAGAAATAGCAAGTTTCTCACTGTGAATGTAAATGGTTGCATCTTTGTGCTCCTGCTCTAAATCATTCAAAAGGCTGTATCTGTCTTGCTCATAACCAATGGCAGCAGCCCGTTTATTTAGATCAGCCAAAAACTCATATATTTTATCTGCTAGTGGATGGTATCGATCACCAG
>CAODLS013375573.1:0-10306 GCA_948243855.1 Flueggea neowawraea | reverse complement strand
CTGGACACGCCAGGCTTGACCTCACGTACGTCACTGTTCATCTCACGTACGTGAATCATTATGGAAACTCAGCACACGTACATCAATCGTTAAAAACACGTATGCTGTGAAAACAGTGTCTAACGTACGTTAAATTCAGTCTTACGTACGTTAGCCTTTCATAACTTGCGTTACATCCAAGACTACGCACGTTATGCACGTTAAGCTTTCATAACGTGCGTTACACTTGTATCTGCGTGCGTTAGCTGGTGTTTTTCTCCTTTCTTGATTTCTCTTGTTACCAAACTCGTCCCGGATCATTTCTAACACTTAACAACATCAAACCTAACATGATTACATCATTCACCATCCATTGGTATTCCCAAAAGTCCTCCATATCATATTCGAAAACTATAGGGATCATAATTGGAAAGTACGGGATATTACAGTAATACATTATGGAAACCCAAAATTGAGTGGATGTCGGTGATTCGAGTTAACTTTTCACAATCTGATATTTAGTCCTTTCGTCTTACGATATCTCATCTAAGCATAAGGCATGGTCATACGTCAACCTTATATTGCTTAGTATGTTTCTTGATCTCAAGTCAATTGATATAACAAATTACGTTGATAAACCCATTTATCAATTCATTCGAGTATGCATACATTCCATCAATCCTACTCATCAAGTGGCCAAGAGATATCACTCTTCATAAGAGGAACAAATCCATCACTCTCACCATCACTCCTCTACATGATTCATGTCACATCCAATCATAGCATTTATTGTTACCTTGTTACGGATAACATTTGACTAAGTCAAAACATGTGATTCCTCATGTAGGAGTCGATAGCGAGTTTCAGTCAGAGGACTCAAACATCACTACTGCATGAAAGCTACTTTGTGACAACAATTCATGAAGTGCTTTCATAGTGAGCTAGTGTAATACATGTTCCCCAACATGTATCTATATTCCAAGTTGATATCTCATATACATAATCAGTAAAACGTGATTATCCACTTAGCAACATACTAATCTTAATTCATTATCACTCCCATGATAATGATCGATTAGGGACAATTAGAATATAATTCCTTTTATCCTTGTGGTTTTACTATCAAGTCACGCACTTGATGACGTAAGGAAGAATAAACTATTCATGAAATTTTATCTTCATAAAACATATTATATTTCATAGAAATGAAATGTCTCTTTATTAAATAATTGAATGATAATGTACATCAATGATTGGACTAGGGCACAATTCTAACACACGGTGAATATGACTTGGCTTGTTTTGATGCCAAAATATAGAAATGATATGATTTGTTATTACAAATTTTGTTTATATGCATAGTTTCATTGATGATTGAAATGATATGTCACTGGCATTATTAACTTAAAAGGCGGACTTGGCCAACATGTTTAAGATCTCTTTTAGTGCATGAAATGATATGAGATGTCTCTTATAGTTCAAATGATTTGAGACTTAATTTCTCTTATAATTCACAGATCGATCGTCAGCTGACTTGTAGTTTTGAGACTAAACGTATCCACAGGTACAGTGCATGAGTTGAGACTTAATGTCTCTTATAGTTCACAGATCGATCACCCATTGGCTTATAGTTTTGAGACTATATGTCTCCATACACCCCGGTTGAGACTTTCCATGTTCTGGCCAAGCTCCAAAGTAAATTGGAGTTGCATTCACTCGCACTATTGCATACTGTGTGAACAATATATATTAGATATGTATGCTATATGTTGTGTATTTACTGAGGATAGTTTCTCTCATTGAGTAGCGAATCATATAAAGCGCTAATATTTTTCTAGGACTCTAGCATATACATTTTTTGGAAGTTGATCAAGCGTGAGGCTGATTAACTATTGCATATACGTATGGAGCACAGGTCTTCTAGCTGGGTCCCACTCTCTCTCTCCTCTGCATTTTGTTATCATTGTACATAGAGTTATGAGAGAAAATCTAGAGTGTTGTATGCATATTTATTAGTGTTGTTTATGTACTTTCTTGAAAATTTGTCATATGTACATTTATATGTGAATGATATATTATAAATATGTATTTTGTTATTGTAATTTCATATTATAATACAGATATATGATAGAATAAGGTGTGCCACATTTAGTGGTATCAAAGCAGGGATATGATTCATTGGGCATATGCATACATGGCATACCTAATCATGCCATAATATCGCATAGTAACATATTTATTTTTCTTTTCATATAGACATTTAGAAGCTGGTGATCGTGGTAGCATGATCAACCAAGGGGAGAGGGTCTAGCTGGTTCGTATTAATCCCATAATGCATCATATACCCCACATGATCCCAGAGAATGGTTTGATCTAAATGCTTCCCTACCTCAACCAACAGATAGGCCCAACAAACAATATGATAGACTGAGAAAATAAGGTGCTGAGGAATTCTTGGGTACAGTTGATCCTTTGATTGCAGAAACATGGTTTAAACGTACAGAAAGGATTTTGAATCAAATGTATTGCACGTCTGATGAAAGATATGATTATGCCACTTCACTATTATAGGGTGCAGCTTGGACTGGTGGGAGACTATTCCCAATAGTCGGGTTTATCCTCCCATGTTAACTTATGAAGATTTTGTTCAAAAATTTAAAAATAATTACACTCCTGATATCTTTAAAGATGAAAAGAGGAAGGAATTTCTGAATCTAAAGGATGGAAATATGTCAATTGCTGAATATGAAATAAAGTTTAATCAGTTGTTAGCTTATGCCTTAAACCTTATTGCCATCGAGAAAGACAAATGTTGACAGTTTGAAGAGGGCCTGAAATACGGGATTTGTTGCAAGCTTACCACTACAAACTTAGAGAGTTGTGCTAGACTTCGAGCTGCGGCAATTAGAGCAAAAAGATTGGAAAAAGAAATACATGAGTTTTTATCCTGGGCAAAGAAAGGACGAGGTAATCCTTTTGGAGAGTCTAGTAGGCTATCATGTGGTCACAAAAATATCCCTATTTTGATTTTTAGAAAAGGCAGGTCAGGATCTGTCATATCTTGAGGGAGAGGTCGTGGAGTTGTTACTAGTCCTCAACCAGTGTGTAGTTTTTGTTCCAAAATACACTTTGGTGAATGTGGAATAAAGACTAGTGCTTGTTATCTATGTGGATCTTTTGAGCATTTTTATTGAGATTTTCCTCAAAATAAAGGCATTGGAAGAGCTGCATCTGAGCCTACTGTAGAAAGACCTATGATGAGCAAAGCGAGCAATGCTGCTAGTAGAGGTAGAGGTTGAGGTAGATCGATGATTATGGGTAGAGGTACTGGTACAGCTGAGGCACAGAGTTTTAGACCCCAAGCTCAGGCTAGAGTATTTGTCGTGACACACAAGGAGGCGATTGAAGCACCAGAAGTCATTACGGGTAAAGTTTTTATTTATCATTTAGAAGCTTATGCTTTAATTGATCCTGGTTCAACTCATTCATTTATTTCATCGGCATTTGCATCACAATTGCATGATAACCATACCTTGTTGGGCTACAAATTAAGTGTGAGCACACCACTAGGAGACCTGGTAATAGTGGATTTAGTTTATCGCGATTGTAATATTAGAATTGGGGAAACTGATTTACCAGTTGATTTGGTAATCTTAACCTTTCGAGAGTTTGATGTGATTTTGGGTATGGATTGGTTATCTCGTCACCATGTTATGGTTAATTATTATACCAATGAAGTAATGTTTGAACTTCCGAATCAACCAAGAGTTGTTTTTCACGTACAACGTCAAGTTGTACCTTCATGTTTAATTTCAGTGGTTTAAGCATTCCAGTTGATTCAGAAAGGTTGCACCAGTTATTTGACTCATGTGGTTGATACTACGATTATACAGAGTCAACTTGAAAATTCATGTAGTTTGAGAATTTTCTGATGTATTTCCAGATGATTTGCCCAGATTACCGCTAGATAGAGAAATATAATTCACCATTGAGATTGTTCCAGGGATAACACCGATATCTATTCCACCATATGGCATGTCACTGATAGAATTGCAAGAGTTGAAGAAGAAAATTCAAGAATTACTTGACAATGGTTATATTAAGCCGAGTGTATCGCTATGGGGTGCTCTTGTATTATTTGTGAAAAAGAAAGATGGAACCTTGTGGTTGTGTATTGATTATCGACAGCTTAATCGGGCGATTGTTAAGAATAAAAATCCTTTACCTTGGGTTGATGATTTGTTTCATCAGTTACAAGGTGCTAAAGTATTCTCCAATATTGATCTACAATTCGGTTACCATCAGTTGAAGATTTCAAAAGATGATATTTCAAAGACTGCATTTAGAACACAATATGGTCACTACGAGTTTCTAGTGATGCCTTTCGGACTAACCAACGCTCCAACAACATTCATGACTTTGATGAATAAGGTATTCCAACCTTACCTTGACTAGTTTGTTATTGTGTTTATTGATGATATTTTGATTTATTCAAAGAGTCGAGATGAGCATGAACAACATTTGCAAATTGTGTTGCAAATTTTTAGAGAGAAAATATTGTATGCTAAAATCAGCAAATGTGAGTTTTGGTTAGATCATATTGTTTTCTTAGGGCATATAGTTTCCAATCATGGTATTGAGGTAGGTCCAAAGAAAGTTAAAACAGTTATTAAACGGAAGGCACCAAAGAATGTTTTAGAAATTCAAAGTTTTCTTGGCATGGCTGGATGTTATCGTTGATTTATTGAGGGATTTTCTATTATAGCAGTACCATTAAAAAAATTGTTAAGGAAGAATGTTCCTTTCCAGTGGTCAAATGCATGTCAATAGAATTTTGATGAGTTAAAGCAGCGGTTGACGTCAGCGCCAGTATTAGTAATACCTTCAGGTTCTAGTGGTTTCGTGATATATAGTGATTCATCACATCAGGGTATTGGTTGTGTATTAACACAACATGTAAAAGTGATTCTTATGCTTCACGACAGTTGAGACCATATGAGTTGTCCTACCCAGTACATGATCTGGAACTTACGACTATAGTTTTTGCACTAAAGATTTGGGAACATTATTTATACGGAGAAACTTTCCAAATCTTCACCGACCATAAAAGTTTGAAATATTTGATGACACATCAAGAATTGAATTTGAGGCAATGAAAATGGTTAGAATTGTTAAAAGACTATGATTGTACGATCGAGTATCATCCAAAAAAGGAAAATGTGGTGGTTGATGCTTTGAGTAGAAAAGCAACTAGCTATTTAGCATGTATTCTGGTATCCTATTTACCCTCATTGATTGATTTGAAGACTTTAAACATTGACTTGAGCATTGATACTTGTGCAGCTCTACTTGGTACCCTAAAAATCGGGCCTATTTTGAAAGAAAGAATCCATGAAGCATAGCCACGAGATCCAACATTATTAGCCATTATTGAGCAGATTAAGGAAGGAAATGATACTTCTTTTGCATTCAAAGGTGATACATTGATATTAAATGGCAAAGTGCATGTTCTAGATATTGACGAACTACAACGTGAGATTTTGGATGAGGCGCATAATGCGACATGTGCTATGCATCCCGGAGCAGCAAAGATGTATCATTTGGTGTTAGCACATTATTGGTGGCTGAGGATGAAAAACAATGTAGCTGAATTTGTCTCAAAATATTTGGTTTGTCAATAGATTAAAGCTGGGCACCAAGCCCCAGCAGGTAAACTTCACCTTTGCAGGTACCAATATGGAAATGGAAAAATATTACGATGGATTTTGTGATAGTTTTGCCTAAGACGTCAAGGCAAAATGATTCAATTTGGGTAAACGTAGATAGGCTCACAAAATCAGCACATTTTATTCCGATCAAATGGGGTATTAAATTTGAACAATTGGCCAGAAAATACATTGATGAGATTGTGAGACTGCATGGTGTTCCTTTATATATCGTATCTGACAGAGATCTATGATTCACTTCTCGTTTATGAGAAAGTTTATAAGTAGCATAGGGAGCTAAATTGAGTTTTAATACAACTTTCCACCCCTCAGACAGATGGACAATCATAAAGGATAATTCAAACACTTGAAGATATGATGTGAGCTTGTGAACTTGAGTTTCAAGGTTCATGGGACAACTATATCCCACTTATGGAATTTTCTTATAATAACCATCACCACAATAGCATCGGGATGGCACCTTCTGAAGCATTATAAGGAAAAAAGTGTAGAATTTTGATATTTTGGGATAAAGAAGGTTTGAGAATTCTCAAAGGACCTGAGCTAGTTCAAGAAACCATTGATAAAGTAAAGATAGTGAAAACTCGACTTAAGAAAGCTCAAGATAGGCAAAAGAGTTATGCAGATCAACATAGGAGAGAAATGGAATACAGTGTTGGCGAAAAGGTTTTCCTTCATGTTCACCTTGGAAAGGAGTGATTCGGTTCAGGAAAAAAGGTAAATTAACTCCTCGTTATATTGGTCCTTATGAGATACTAGAATGAATCAGTCCACTAGCATATAGATTGGCATTGCCTTTAGAATTGTCTCAAATCCATAATGTGTTTCATGTGAGTATGCTTAGGCCGTACAGATCAGATCCTACCTATGTATTGAGTGATCAACCAGTCAAAATTTGAGAATTTGACATATGTTGAAGAACCAGTAGAGATTATTATCCATAAGGCAAAGCAGTTGAGGAATCGAGAAATTTCTTTAGCAAAAGTATTATGGAGACATCACTCAAAGGAAGAACCTACTTGGGATACGGAAGAGAATATGAGGCGTCGATATACATACTTGTTTGAGAAACCAGGTACTTCATTTCGTGGACAAAATTCTTTAAAGGAGGGGAAAATGTGACACCCCAGCCCTAAATAACCATGCATAACATATATTTATTAGTACATGCATTGTTATAATTTAAGATGCAAAGATAAATACTTAAGGAATTAGTTGTATAATAATTATTAGATACAATCATATAGCCGTGACAAACATAGATTAAAAAAATATATATATATAGTGTTGAAGTTATGATTAGAATTAAAATATTATTCTTAATGCAAGTCAAATAACATTAAAAATATTAAAGTCATGAATTAAATGTGTGAACTAAGAATAAAGAGGGACTAAAGGGGCGAAATAAAAAAATGTGGGAAATGTGAAAAGGAATAAAAATTAGTATTTGTGTGTATGTACGGTATGAATTCTAACAAAGTATTTCAACATCTAGCACAATTATTACCATCAAGAGCTATACAAGACTTCAATTCTTAAGTTAACAAATGTATAGTATCATATAGATTAATTAAATAAAAAGAGCAAGAAAAACAAAAAGAAAAGAAGATTAAGAGTGAAGTTAGGTCGGCAAACACACCCTCCAATATAACACTTTCATTTTTGTTCAAATCACACATATAGCTCCTGCTAACTATTTCATTTGCACTCACACCAGCCCTACACATCCTGGTTTCTGAACAAAACCTTGACAAACAAAAAGCCCCTCTTTATCATAGTATACAACCAAGAACAAAGCAAAGGTAACTCTGAACCCACATAAGCTCTTGACTAGTCCCTAATTCCTTCCCCTTTATGAACTGGTTAGAGACAGAATCTCTGATAACTCAAAGAATAAAAATTGTAGATCTAGGTGTCTTCTAGATGCATGTAAAACATTTTGATCCGATTTTGAGTCATTTGATAGTGATGTTCAAAATAGTGCCAAATGCCCTGTTTAAGCAATCAGTAGGAACGTGCTGCTTGTCTGCTGATTTTGGGAACTTTAGAGACTGATTTTTGGAACCTATAAAACATAAACTTTGTTGATAATTAGATCTTATAAGGTCATGTAAAAGGGTGCATCTTTAATCCATGTTTTTTGGGATTTATACTTCTTTATCTAAGACTGGTCGAACTGACTATTTCACTGAATAAAGTTTGATTACAGGTCCAGTTGTAAATTATACTGTGAATTATATATTTTGAATTAAAATTTGAAATATTCCAGAAACATAGATATATAAATATAGTTTCCAAATTAACAAAACTTTGTGGTATTTAGATATCTAAATTAACAAAACTAAGGAAAGGTTTGTCTACACTGTTTTAGTTTGTTATTTGAATTGATTAATTTACTGCACCTTGTGTAGGTAGAATTGGACAACGTGACCATACCATTACAAAGATATATGTGTCTAGTTTTGAAATAAATTCACAGACAACAATTTGGTCCTGGAATGAATGAAATATTGTTGAATTACTAGGATATATTAAATCTGCCCTGTAACCAGAACAAGGCAGCAATTAACCCAATTTTGAAAATTTGTTGTAAATTATACCAATTGAATTAGGATTTATTCTTTATATGTACAAAAAGCACAAAATGTCTATTTTTATGGAAAACTTGTATTACATTCATTTAAACTCTATAACTCCAGGAATACTAAAAAGAATATTGATTGTTCAGTTGAAACAAAACTAAGAAAATCACTTTAAGGGACTAATCTCTAATTTTATAAACAATGTACTTGATATTGATAAATGTAATTTTTAGCATTTTATAGACCCGGAGGATCCAAACACTCCTAGATTGGGGAACTAGAAATCCTCTGTACGTGACATGTATAGTAAAGCCCCAGGTGAGTAGAAACTGGAGGTGTCTCCACATGTTTGCCATATGCAATGATATGCGTTGAAATTGATGCTCTACCTTGATATGTGAATATGAGATAACATGGAATGAATTGATTATTACACGTGCAAATATATTAGATATTTGTATTGTTTACAAGTGACATGTGTATGATTTATGAATTATTGAAAATGAGTTATAGACAAATGCGTGGAATATCATATGGAATCATCGAATATGACTTTGTTTATCATGCACAGTGAATATGACTTAGCTCGTCTTGATGCCAAAATATAGAAATGATATGATTTGTAATTACAGATATCGTTTATATGCATAGTTTCATTGATGATTGAAATTATATGTCACTGGTATTATTGACTTAAAAGGCGGACTTGGCCAGCATGTTTAAGATCTCTTATAGTGCATGAAATGATCTGAGACGTCTCTTATAGTTCAATTGATTCGAGACTTAATTTCTCTTCTAGTTCACAGATCGATCGTCAGCTGACTTATAGTTTTGAGGCTAAACGTCTCTACAGGTACAATGAATGATTCGAGACTTAATGTCTCTTATAGTTTCGTCAGCTGACTTATAGTTTTGAGGCTAAACGTCTCTACAGGTACAATGAATGATTCGAGACTTAATGTCTCTTATAGTTCATAGATTGATCACCAGTTGGCTTATATTTTTGAGACTATATGTCTCCATAGACCAGGGTTGAGACTTTCCATGTTCTGGCCAAGCTCCAAAGTAAATTGGAATTGCATTCACTCGCACTGTTGCATATTTTGTGAACAATATATATTGGATGCCTGTGCTATATGTTGTGGATTTACTGATGATAGTTTCTTCCATTGAGTAGCGACTCATATAAAGCACTCAAATTTTTCCAGGACACTAGCATATACAATTTTTGGAAGTTGATCAAGCGTCTGGTTGGGTCTCACACTCTCTCTCCTCTGCAATTTTTTTATCATTGTACATATAGTTTTGAGAGAAAATCTAGAGTGTTATATGCATATTTATTAGTATTGTTTGCATACTTTCTTGAAAATTTTTCATATGTACATTTATATGTGAATGATATATTATAAATATGTGTTTTGTTATTGCAATTTCATATTATAATACACATATGATAGAATAGGGTGTGTCACAAAAGGTGTTGGCATGTGATTTGTGATCAACATGCAACAAGAATATGTGACTTTAGCATATTTTCCACAATCATTAAGCGAAGGCATTTTTAAATTGCTAAAGACATGAAAATCTTGTGTCTCACTCTCAGCCCTAAAGGTCAATTTCCCGTTGTTCACATCAGTTAAAGCTCTCCCCCTCCCCTCATTTTCAAAATTGGTCTACCAAGAATAATAGGTAACCCTAAAGGTCAATTTCCCTAAAGCTCTTTGTATGTTCCTTAAAGACATGTATTCTACACAAAAACACGAAGACAAAAGCAATCTTGGCTTTTAGGGTTTAATTTCATCAAAAATTTTCCTGATACATTCAGATATGAATGGTTTAAATAGCCTTACAATAGCTGTCCTTGATAGCCTATGACTCTTAACTATATGCTACTTGCCATAAAAAGAAATACATAAAAATAGTCCAATAATTTTATGACAAAAAAAAATTTGGCCAGCCCAATTAAATTACACCTAATTAAACCCATTATAAACTTGGAATTGAATTAAGTTGTATTGG
>CAODLS013374318.1:0-14963 GCA_948243855.1 Flueggea neowawraea | reverse complement strand
TAAGAAAAGTTTGAGAATAGTGGAAATCCTAAGTGGTGATACTTAGGTAGTGGATGTAGAGAAGTGTTTGGCCGAACCACTTTAATTCCTTTGTGTTCTTTACTGTTTTAGTTTGTCTGTTACGTGCCTAAATAAAAAGATTTCAAAGCCTCGAGTTCCATACTATTCAACCCCCTTCTAGTGTGGCATTTGCTCTTTCAAAAAGAGTTACAGAAGAGAGAGGAAAAATATGAAAGATGGAATTCGATTGGGTTTGGTGGTGGTGGAGAAAAGAGAGTTGCAGAAGAGGGAGGCGAAGATGAGCGATGGATTTTGGTTGGGTTTGTGATGGTTTGAAGAGGAGGAGGAGAAGAGACATAAAGGAGGAGATGAGATATAGAGGAGGAGATGGAGAGAGATTGAGATAGTGCTATAGAGATGGGCTTGAAGGATTGAGAGAGAGAAAAAATGGATAGTGAGGCAGAAAAAGAAAAAAAGGATTGAGTGGTTGGATGAAGTAAATTGATTTTAAAATGGAGGGTAAATTTGTCTTTTTATCTTTTTTGTTAAGTGAAACAAACGGAGTTAAGGTTTAGGGATCGAAACGGTTAATTTCAAACTAGTAGGGACCGAGAGAGGTATATCACTTAACCTTAGGGACTCTAATGGATTTCACCTTTTTTTCAATTATATCAAGAATTTTGCCCACCAAAAGTTTAAAACTTCTTAAGCTAAGAAAGAACGAATGGTTTATAACACTGATGGTCACAAAAATTTCGGGTTCAGCCCAATATGATCATAAAAGTCTTTTTCTTCAAGCTGATCACAAAATTTTCATTTATTCTCACTCAGGGTCAATTTGGCCTTTTTCTTGAGCAAAAATCGGCTAACATAACATGTATTAGGTCCACGTAGGATTTACCCTCAACCTAATCAAAACTCAAAATCAACACTAAAGCAAAACAAATCTAAACTAGTTCAAACTAAAAAACCAACCCAAAATCCAAACCAAACCCTATCCCTTCTTTTTCTTCTCCATCGAAAAGCGAATAAGTTTCAAACTTAGTTACAACTAAATCCATTACCTGGTTCTTCACAACTAATGGTTTTTCACTTCAGATTAACTGGTTCTTCACTTATATATAAAAAATTCATAATATAGTTCTTCATTTTTGAGTTTTAATTAGTTTAGGATTTAGTTTTGTGTCGATTTTGAATTTCGGTTGGGTTGACTTGGGTTATAAATGGGTAGATTTGAGTGTTTTTCATTTTTTGATTTTATGTCCACATGTCATGTCCATCTATGATTAAATATCCACGTGGTCTGACAATAAATCCTACATGCAGCTACATCATTTTACACGTGTTCTATTGGTCATTTTTTCTTAAAAAAAATAGTCAAATTGACCTTGAATGAGGATAAACATAACTTCTATGACCAACCAAAAAAAAAAAGGATTTTCATGACCATACTAGACAAAATCCAAAAGTTGTGTGGCCCTCAATATTATTAAACCAAAAGAAAAACCTCTATTGCTCTATTACAATTGATTTAATAACATAAAATAACACGAACTTTATTCATTTTTGTACTTATGGCTCCGCTTTTGAAAAATTACACTCATTAGTATGTTCTTTGCTCTTTTTTTTTGCATTTGTGGTACGACTTACCAATTCCGTTAAAAAAAACGAAAATGCTGATTTTTGGCTTACGTGCATGACTGCCACGTGACACTGATGACCACATCATCACGCTATCAGTGTCATGTCAGTATTTACGCTTTTTAATGAAATTGATAAGTAGTGCCACAATTGAAAAAAAAAGTGCTAATGCGTGTAATTTTTTAAAAGTCGAGTAATAAGTGCACAAAAAAATAAAAATCGTGTTATTTTATATTATTGAGCCATCACAGTTCTCATTGTTTGTGAGTTATCTTATATTATTTAAATTTTTAATAAACTATTTGAAACTTAATGTCAACTTGACATAACATTGATGAAGTTCTGAAATACACACAAAATGTAGCGAAATACATAAAGACACACCTATAGACAGCTAGAATAAAAGTACTTTTATTTGGTAGAGTTTTAAACTATAGTAACTTTTATGATTGGAGAAATTAACTATCCCCATTCGCCAAGCTCCGTTTTAAAATATTTTCTGTAAAAAAGGTTTTTTCCTTTGTTTAATTGGGTTTCAATTCCAAAACTATTTGGTTAGTGTAATATTTTCCAATATTTAATAAAAAATAGGAACTAATTTTATTAGCACAAATATTAAATTTTATGCTACCCACAGGCGACAGAATAAAAAAAATCCTTTAAACGCCAAAGTAAGAGAGAAGGAGGATAAAATGAAATAAGAAATTTTTGAAAAAAAATAAGAATTGTGTAAGAAGAATGAAGGCCTAATTCATGCGTACCCCCTAAAGTTGAGCACTTTAAACATTTTTTCCTCTGAAGTTTACGAGTGATTACAAATTTTCTTGAAGTTATTGAAACAACGTTATTTACTACCTCTAAATTTACTAAACGACATTACAAACCTTTTTTTTTTTTAAATTAAAATATATACAAATCCTATACTAGTTTTTAACTCAAAGATCATGGTGAATTTTAAATTCAGAGATATCTCATGGTTTTAAATTAGACATAATTGTCAACTTAAGTACAAAGTATAAACTCGTAACCTCTTGAAAGGTGGTCCAGCGGAAAAAAGAGTAAGGTTCCGTGGATGTCTCGGGTTTGAGACCTATCCTTGTTTCTTCGGAGTCCTCCAAATATTTTCTTGGGTGTATCTCTCCATGGGCTCCCAATGAATATCATGATGAGTAAATTTCAGTTACCACCGAACAAATTACATGTCACGATACAAAATAAATACTTATATAATCACACCCAATAAAAAAGTATCCAACTTTGGTAACTCCACTCCCTCCTTGCTGAAAAAAAAAAGTACAAAGTCGTAGGATTTACCCTCAACCCATAACCGCGACAGTAAATTGGGCCAACATGAGAAAGAAAAAAAAAAAAACTCAATCAAAAGTCTGCAACGCGGTACGATTCCATTGGCAATGGAAGTTCAATTATATGTACCAAATCCATCCCATTTCTCCCTCATTTAAGACAACCATATTCTGCACTCCAGCTACCCTGAATTAATAAATTCAAAACAACCATTCTTCTTGACTTCCTTCTCCCTTCAGACCTTCAAAACAACCTGCAAGCACACAACGTCGCGTTTCAACCATGATACAGCTTCTCTACGCCGTAATCTTCGCCGAAATGGTTTTAATTTTGACGCTGCTATTCAAAACCCCACTGAGGAAGCTAGTGATCATGACACTGGATCGGGTGAAGAGAGGGAGAGGTCCTGTCATGGTCAAGACGGTGGCAGCCACGGTTTTTGTGGTGCTGACGTCCAGTCTCTACAGCATGGCTAAGATCCAGAATCGTACGGAGGAGACTGGTGGGGTTTTTAATCTTAACCCCACTGATCAGGTTCTCATGGCTCGCCACATGCTTGAAGCCTCTTTAATGGGTAATTCTTTAACTTTTTTTTTTTTAGAATAGAGGAAAATTTGTGTGGGTTTGTTGTGAATTTGTGTTAATTGAGATGGGTTTGATTTAGAAAGGAAACTTGATTAGAGAAATCGTGATTGTTGAGTGGTAGTTGAGTTGTTAAATTTAAGTGAAGACAGTTCTTTTCTTTTTTTGATACATATCGATTTTTCATTGTGATTTTGTAGATTTTTTTCTTTGTTAAAATGGGTTTAATTTAAAAAAAAAAGGAACTGGGGTGAGGAATTTTGTCAATTGAAGGGTCGTCAGAGTTGATGATAATGTTCTGTGAATTAAGGAAATTTAAGTGATGAGGGCCTTGTTTGATACATTTGTGAGATTTTAAATATTCTAGTATGTTAAAAAAATTTGCTTGATGTGTTTAACTTAATTGTTGTAGAAGTAAAAAAAAAACAAGTTTGGAGTTTAGAATTTAAAGTTGAGATTTTCGATTTGGATGAGCTTAAAAGCTGAAACAAAGGAAGCCTTAGATGAGAAGAAAGAGATGACAGGGTTTCTGCAATAGACATGTTTTCTGAAGGTAAATTCGAGCTAAAAAAGATAGCTAGGCGCTAGTTGTGAACTGCTTCATGTAATTAGTTTATCGAAGATTACTATTCTTTTCATTCCAATAGTAGCAGTAATCCCTTCCTTGGAACAATAAGCATAAGTAATGTTCATTACCTTCTAGTTAAGAAAGATTTCATTATGCTTTTAAGGAAGGCCATAGAATTGAGATGGGCAAAATAGCAAAATCATGTTCTGAATTTCACTTCAACTTCGTTCCCCTGTCTGCCTGCAAAAATTTTGTGATGCTGTTCAATTTGTTCAGTTTGAGATTCGGGACCCATATCATTACATAAAGAAGCTTTATGATTATATATCATTCTGCTTTTGACTTCATTTGTGATAGTTGTTTCAGTTTCATTTTGAATGACTAATTTTGGAATTGTGTGCAGAATATATTCATAATCTTGCTATTCTACAGGCTCATAATATACGGTTCAGTCTCTTGTTTCTACTTCTGTAATATACTAAGCATGTTTGCAACGGTGTTTGCATTGTAGGTGTTGGCATTCATTTTTGTGGCAAGACTTGAGAGATTTTTGCCTATATTTATGTTAAAATCAAGAGTTGAAATATTTGTTCTAGAGCTTGAGAAAATGGCTGCACCATACCCTGTTTCTTTATCATTATGAATTATTATTTATTATTTTGATTCTTCTGCGTGCTTGATTTGACGACCACATCTGTATTCATAATGTAGCAAGGATTTATGTTATTTTCTCTTGAAGTTGCTATCTTTTTCTGGTCTGGTTATTTGGTTTGAGTGCAAACTCTGATTCATTGCCCTGGGTTGCCAATTATTATCCTTTTATGTTCAGTAAAATGTTTGATCTTAACTAGCTTATTTTGTGCAGGATTCCTGCTATTCCTGTCTTTGATGATTGATAGACTACACCATTACATTAGAGAACTTCGTTTACTTAGAAAGACCATGGAGGCTACTAAGAAACAGAACCGAGGAATGGAAGGTGCAAAAAATGGCAGCAGCTCGGAGGAGGCAAAAGCTAAAATTGAAGAACTTGCTTCATTAAGGGCCAAGGCGAAGAAACTGGAATCTGAATGCGAGGCGAAAACAAAAGATGCAAAAGCCGCAGAAGCTGAAGCAGAGGCTTTACGCAAGCAATCGGAAGGACTCCTTATGGAGTACGATCGGTTGCTGGAGGATAATCAAAACCTCCGGAACCAGTTGGAATCCATTGGCAACGCTGCATCACAATCTGATGGCAAGAAGAATATGTGAAGTTTCAACGATTTTTGACAAAAATCGGTTTCTATGTGTCCTGTAGTAAGTTTTTTTTGCAGTTTGGAGGAAGGGGTAGGTGGATGAGGTAGATGTGGTGCTTGTGTATTTCCTTATAATGTCAAATGTGGTGAATTGATGCATGTATTTACAGAAATCATTCCCTCCAGTGCATACCAACTTTCTGAAATGATCAAACTATAGAGAGAAACATCTGTGCTGTCCAATAATTTGTTAATTTACTTCTGCATTTTGCAGTTCATACTTTCCCATGTCTTTATAAAGAGTTGAATCTTGGGAGGAAAAAGTAGGCTACTCAAACTGTGATCGTCCTCTCAGAATCATTAGATTGAGATTAAAATCACCACGCATTAATTTGTGACTGTAGTTGAATTTTTTTAAATATAAGATTGCTGTTAATTTTGGATATTATTATGCTTGGAAAATAGGAGTGTAATTGAGCCGAGCCAAATTTTTAAGCGTTTAAGCTCAGCTCGACCAAAATCTTTTGAGTTCGAGCTTGAACTTGAATTCTTTCTCGAGTTCAAAATGTTGTTCAAGCTCAGCTTGGACAAGCCTCACGAGCTTTTCAAGTTCAATTCAACAATGACTCAAATAAAATCGTAAACGAGTTTTGCTCGTTTAAATTTGACAAAAGCTCTAGAAAGAATACAATTAAACTGAAGTTAGTTCATTAACTCATGTTAAACATGTACTCGAACAAAAAACTATTTGGAACTTTAATCTAATATTAGATTATTTGCGAACATATTTGTACTTTTATAGGAATGTTCAATTAGTGCAAGCTTGTATTTTTGTCAATGTAACTCAAATATTAAATATTATTCCAAACATAAGCATATTTTTCATAATTTATTTTAACACAAATATAAACGTACGTGTATATATATATATATACACACATGTGTGTGTATATATATAAACGAGTTTGTTCACAAGCCTGTTAATAAAAACACAAACAAATTTGTTCACGAGTTTTTTGAGCTGAGTTTTTGAGTGTTTAAATTCAACTCGTTTATTAATTAGAACTTAAAATCTTATTCAAATTCAGCTTGTTTAACCAGTCGAATCACGACCGAACTTTTATCGAGCCGAACGAATGGCTTTGCTCATTTGCAGCCCTATTCGAAAATCAACTACCAAAATTTATAAACTCTATAAACTTTAAATATGAAAATATATGTCCCCAAATTCAGTCTTAAACTCTATAAACTCTTCTAATTCAATCTTAGAAGAGATTAAACAGACATTAAAAGTCCCAAATTGCTTTCTAGAAGAATGCAAACATCCTAAAATCTTTATCATTTTCATTCACCTAAGAAAACAAATTCAATTTCTCGTTCTGTCATATTTTTGGATATGCAGTAACGGTTCAAAAGAAGGGGGAGAATGAGAGCATACCTTTGAAGTTTTGGTTAATTTTGCTTTAGTTGTTTTATTAAGAGGACAATTTCTTTCTTTCATTTTATTTTAAACGTTGGTGTAGTTGTATTGTAATTGAGTTTACTACTAGCTTTGTATAGGGCTGTAAGTTTCAACCGCAAAAACCGCCTAATCTATTCGCAATTGAACCGCAATTTGCAGTTATTCGCTTTTTTTAAATGATTGTGAATGATAATTTCTTAAATTCGCTATTTGCGGTTTGACTGCAGCTCGTTCTTATTTTTAATTGCTAAATCTAACTACAACAGCGCGCGCGCGCGCGCACACACACACATATATATATATATATATATATATATATATATATATATATATATATTAAAAGTATTTAACAAAAATAAGTTAAGTAATATTTGAGGAAATTAAGCCAAGAAGGCCCAAGTTATTAAAAGTATTAAAAATATTTATGCTAGCTGTTGGAACTCTTTGAAGGTTACAAGTTATGCTTTCTTGGTTGCATATAGACGGTCAGCCAGTGGTACTTTATGCTGGCTTCCAGAACTCTTTTGGTGCAATGATGTTTCTGGGATGTTTTATCAAGACATGGTTAGATCTGCTGGATTTTTGTATATTTTGGGTGCTATATTGGCTGCTAAATTTTGTATATGTTGGGTGGGTAAAGATTTTACCAATTTATTTTAATTTTGTGCAGCTGAAAATTGTCTATTTCAGTAGCTAATAGGAAATATACACATTGTTAACTTAGGAGCTAATTGAGGAAGAATGTTGCCAGATTGTATATATTTTGGGCATATTTCAAATGTAAGTAAGGTGGCCATTATTATTATTTGCCATCTTGTTTATTGGAACAACAATTATAATGAAATAATATTTTAAGTATTTTCTTCTCCTTATTTTCTTTTTTTTTTTTATAGTATATTTATATTTCAAATTGATAAGTTATTGATATTGACTAGTTATTATACAATAATCGCAAGCACTCGCATCCAACCGCAGTCGCACAATTAATTTTGGCGGTTTTATCCACATTTGCGGTTCAATTGTAAATACAAATATATATAACTGCAATTTGCAGCGCGGTTTCGTTGAAAGACTAAAAACTACCCAAATCGAACCGCTTACACGCCTAGCTCTGTATGATAGTTTACATCCTAAAATCCATATTGCTAGAATTGATTGAGCTGAACTTTGCTATGATTAAAAGAATCCTCGCTAAGGACAATTTCTTGATATACTTCATTTTCTTATTTGTACCATTGAATTTTTTTCTAAACAATATTATATTGATAAGAAATTTTATATGTATTTATTAACTATGTGCATATGTTTTGCTTCGTGAAGGATATTGGACTTAGGGATAGACTCAAGGGTGGTCAGGGATTAGGATCATCGACAAAACCTCATATATATAGTTTTATTACAATAATTTTTAAGTCCTTAAACTTAAAAAATAAATAATTAAACTCTTAATTTGATCATCGTCCATCCATCTGTCATCAAAGTAATTGTCAACTTTTGTGACGCCATTCAACAGTGTCCCTGAATGAAAATAATACTTAATCCGTCACTTATTAGACTCTTAATCAGATGGCATTACTATGAAGAAACAATATGTGCTCTTAATTGAGTGTCAAGAAGATGAAGATATGCATCAACAATATCGTATAGACTTTGTTTGTTAAAATCTATATAATATATAAAAGTTTAATACACTTTCACAATAATCTGATATTTAACAAGTTATTATTTTGACATTTGGCATTTAATTGCATGACATGTGACAATTCTTATTACAATATTTAATATTTTAGTCAATATTCACTTCTTTTATTAAAAAAATAAATAAATATAGAAATAAATTTTATAAGAATTTCAGTATTAATTTTTATGTGTTATATATATATATATATATATTAAACAACTTTGATCATAATCTCAAATGTTCAAAAAAAATAGAGCTATAGTATTCCAGGATAACGTTTAGAGTTAAAATTAGTTTAATAAATTACATTAGTTTGAGCGTGAACATTCTGTTGTAATTATAAGTGTTAAATACATGTGAAACGAACAGAATGCACTAAAAAAAAACATGAAGATGCTTCATTGCATGCCCTTTTCTTCTTTTTCATCCTTAATTATGTGAACGACCTTATAAAAATTTGAAGGAACATATTCTAGAAATTCTCAGGTACATGAGAACCATGCCTATCAGTGGATTCAAAGAATGAAAAAAGACTCGTTAAAAAAATGAAAAAAGAAAAACAGAGCCTCAAATTTTTAAGAGGAAATTACCCTCTGTGTCATTTTTTTTTTATATTTTGATTTCTCAAGTACCACCCAAAGTTAATATATCTACTGAAATATAATATTTTTATTTTAATTTTCCTCAATAACACAATATTAATTTCCTAAACTCTTTGCCTTCTCTTTTCCCCTCTCTCCCCTCTCCCTCATCTTCTCTCTCTCCCCTCAAAAAATCCTAGATGTCCTCTTATCTTCATCCTCCCTCTCATCGGATCTCCTCTCTCTCCTTTGTCTCTGTTCTCTCCTATCTCCCTCCTCCTCGGTTTAGCCACTCTGCTGGAACGTCAAATCGAAGAAAGTCGCAAACGGTTCACCTCTGCCGCCTTCCTTTCCTCTCATCCTTCACCAACCTCAACAATGATGATTTAGTCGCCTCTACTAAACAAGTTTGAGATCTCCCCCACGACAACAACAACCACTATGATGCCGTGAAGGCAGACGAAAGCGATGTCGGTGGTGTTGTGAACAGAGACGAAGAGCGAGAGAGAGAGAGAGAACAATAGAGAGGACAATGACTATCATAGATGGCACCAAAGACGGAGAAGGCGGATAGAGCAAGGCAGCGAGGATTGGATGTGTCATGACCCGTTTTTGGATCATGACCGGCGTACAAGATGAACCGAACCGGAAGCCCTGTCCATCTCGCACAAGCCTCAGAGATACATACATTCTACCCATTCTCACCGAATAAAATAATTGCTGAACCATTTAATAAGTATAAAACATTTATATTGAAATCATATGTATATAATATAAGTTATACATAACGAAATCAAAATAAATAAGTAAAAATCAAAAAGACAAAATATGACTCGGTAACCCAACAGCATTCCGGTGTAGAGCTCTAAACAAAAATAAAAGGAGTCTGAACCAAAAGGGCACTCACAATCAACTGAAACACCTCACTAGGATCAAGATGTCGAACGGTTGTCGAATGCCAAAAGTGAACCTGAGAAATAGGATAAGGAAAAGTAGACATGAAACATAAAAAAAGGGTAAGAATCCCTAGTGAGGAAATGACACTTCAAAGCGGCTTCAGACCTCGTCAAAATAGTTTGAGAATGCTTCAAAACTATTTCCATGTAGATAAAAGTGTATTTACATATACACATTAATACCGAATATTCATTCAAAAATCCATTTTCAAAAACATTCGCACCCAAGCAAACAGCAGGCAGGTACATACTGAAATTACAGTTCATATACGTTATCAAAAACGAATGTGGATATGGGACCTAGAATTGATAGATAAATATAATAAGGGTGGACTCCACCACCATACTGGAACTGAGTACATATGTCTAGTCAAACACACGGCTACCATAAACCTTGGTAACTAGGCCTTGTCTGCGCATTGGTATACTGAAGACTACGTTTACCCTACGTAGTACAAGTGTCCCACATCGAAGTATTTAGATTATATAAACCGTATATATAGTAAACGCACATGCAAAGTCGAAATCACTTTTACTGAAAATATTTATATACCTTATATAAATATTCAATAGCTGAAATAGAGTAATTTGCAAAAAATATTTATGTCCCTAATATAAATACTATTTTCAGAAACGAAAACAAACATTAATAATCACATAATCGAGATTATTAATTAGCCAATCCATTAGTTAATCCATTTTTAGAGAAATGTCGAGCACAACAAAAACATATAATTTAGGAGACACAACCTATGTGTCTGAACTGCTATTTCATTCACCTAGTATTCAAAACTAAGGATCCAGTCAAGCACCACTAGTAGGTGATTGGTCACACTAGCAAGACCAGGAAGCTAAAACAAATACGAATACAAACATAACAAATGTCAAAATATGGTATTGTGGCAATACCGGATGCATAATATGCAAATGCAAATGCTGATCCTCGAGGGCACTGAAAAACCTATATCGAATAAGAATTTCTCACTTTAGATCCAAAAACTGAAATTTACGTAAAATTACAGTTTAGTCCCCAAACAATGTAAAATTATATTTTAGTCCCTAAACTTTTCAAAATTTACCAATTAGTCTTCAAAGAGTTCTACTAGTCCTCTAAGTAGTCAAAATCTCCAAATAAGTTCCTCAAGTATTAGAAATCACCATAATGCGAAAATTTATATCTTTGGTCCCCAGAACCATGGATAACTCGAGTTAGTCCAGGTGGTAACTCGAGTTATACATGCACAGGCTTACTCGAGTAGCACCAGGTGCTTACTTAAGTAACCTGAGCTAACTGGCTTACTCGAGTAAGTCACATACCCAGAATTTTAGCTCCTCATCCTCCTCGTCATCAAAACTCGTCTCTCTTTCACTCTCATCTTTTTAAAAATGAGTGGAAGCTTTTAATGCCTTGCCATACTTAGCTCTTCCATCTCTTGATTTTAGCACAATCTCATAGTTTATAAGAGACCCAACTAAAGCACTAAACTCCAATGAGTTTAAGTCTTTCGATTCCGTAATAGCGGTCACCTTTGCATCCCATTCTTTAGGCAATGACCTCAAAATTTTCTTCACCTTATCGCTACTAGAAATTGGTCTTCCAAACGAGGCGAGACCATTTGTAGTTTTTGCAAAGCAATCAAGCTTGGTGTTAATGCTTTCATCATCTCTCATAGTGAATAACTTATAGTCATGTAAAAGCATATTAATCTTGGTTTTCTTGACTTGAGTTGTGCCTTCATGAGTAACCTCAAGCCTTTCCCGTATTTCCTTTGCATGCTCACAAGAGTAAATTCGATTGTACTCTTCAAGACTCAAAGCACAATACAATAGTTGAGTGGCTTTGGCATTTCGACTTAAAGACTTCCAATCTTCATGATTGAAGTCTTCATACTTCTTCAGAGTGCCATCACCATTCTTGGGAATTTTTGGACCAAGTACAATCACCTTCCATAGCTTAATATCATATAATTGAATGAAAATAAACATTCTTTTCTTCCAAGAATTAAAATTTGAGCCATCAAATAAAGGGGGATATAGAGAGAAGCACCCTATACACATGGAGGAGAAGGACTGAAATCCATATTGTTGATGCAGATCTTTGCTCAAAGGTTGTTAAGCCTTCTTGATCAGAGACCTGCTTTGAAACCACTTGTTGGAAAATTTTGGTTTGTGCCTTAGTTGATTTTGGAGAGTGGAAGTGACTTGAAAGGAAAGTGAAAAATCAACACCAAGAATTTATAGTGGTTCGGTCAACTCGATGTCTACGTCCACTACCTAAGTCTCACTTAGGTTTTTCAATATCTCGATGATTGATTGCAGACCAATCCAACAAGGCCTATACAATGTTGTTTTACTTAAGCTAACAATAAACCTCTATAATATTTTTTTACTTAGGCTCACAACAAACCTTTACAATGTTATTTTCCATAGGCTTACAACAAACTTATCTCACACTCTCAAAGTGTTTACAAAAGGATTACAAACAATGTAGCTCTATACTAGAGTTGAATATTTGAGATTGATGCTTGAACTTTGATATTTATCTTGAATTGATGTTTTTCTTAATTGGAATTGATAGGAAATTTGGCTCAATGAATTCTGAAGTTGTCTAACATGTTTTTGGCCTTCTCTTGATGTATTTATAGCATTCCTATGCCATATGACTGTTGGTGAAGAGAATATAGTCGTTGGAGTGCATTTAATGCTTGTATGCTGCTGTCTGTTCCATTCTCACGTACGTCAACATAGTATTACATACATAACCTGAAGTCGTTTCCAGCTTATGTATGTGAAAGGTAACCTTACATACGTTGATCATCTTTGAGCATGATTTACGTACGTGAACCACACACTTACGTACGTTAGATTGTTCTTGCGTACATGAAATGTGTTTTAGTGAGTTCCAGTGGCTTCTATGCAATCACGACCTCTCTCACGTACGTGAGCCTTTTCCTTGCGTACGTGAAGTACCTGCAGTGACTTGTTTCACAATTCTGAGTTTTCCAAAGTGTTTTGATTCAACTCAAACGTTTTGCTCTTCATCAAAACCTTTTGTTCATCATCAAAACACATAAGGAACTTATTATTGATCACTCATGATCCAACATGGCTTACTCAAGTAATCCATACTCTACTTAACTCGAGTTATACATGGTCCAGATTACTCGAGTAACATCTCAACACTTACTCGAGTAATCCTACCAAAAATCATTTATCACCCACTCAACACTCCATCATCCAAGATCAGAACGAAATCGAACAAAAAACTACAGAGGGTCCTATCAGAATCTGACGGGGGTATTACAAGATGCGTAGGGGCAGCGGCTAGGGATTTGTTTTTAGATCTGTGTTTAGCCACTGCAATCTGATTTTTTGGGGAAAAAATAAAAATTGTTGTATGAATTTTTGTTTAGTTCCTGAAATTGTTGCAGTAGAGCTTTCGATCAAGATGTTGTCGCCTGGATTTCATAAATTTTGTTGCATTTCTCATGTTTGCTTGCTTTATGTTTGATAAATTGTCTGAACAAGGTTTAAGGTGGTGTTTTTACGGAAGAAGAGCGCTAAGGTAGAGATCGAGAAACTTAGGCAAGAGTTCAAAGCAAAGTCGAGATTTCTCATTGAAACATTTACCCATTACTAAATTAGTCTTGTACTCTTAATGTACTCATTTTGATCTAATATTTATGATTTTTTCTCATTTTTTTGGCTTTGTACTCCACATGTACTCGTTTTGTACTCGAATAACAAAGAAAACATAAAGGTTTTGATTTTTTACTCTATTTTTGTTGGTGTTTTGTTGTGTATTTTTTGTTGGTGTTTGTACTTGTGTTGTACTGCATATGTACTCGGTTATACTAGTCAAAAGAGTTTCAATTTTGTTGTTATACTAATTATATTTGTGTTGTTTTTCACATATACTTAGTTATACTAGTTAAAAGAGCATTCATTAACACTATTTATACTCGGGTTGTACTCCACATATACTTATTCTTTGATGGTCAACAAAGCCTTCATAACACTACTCTGTACTCTAGTTGTACGCAACATGTACTCTAGTTGTACTCTGTACTCAGGTTGTACTCTTTCTCATTAATTTAAATGGTTTGGTTAAAGCGCAGTCAACACATAGTCATATTGTTGCATTTTTGAATATTTTATTCTGTTTTTTCATTTTTTGTATGTTTTTCAAATATTGTTGTATTTATGGAACGATTTTTGTTTTTTTGTCTAGTTTTGCACATCATCCAATTTTTAATTATAATTAAATACTCATGGTCAAATCAATACGCAATAGTACACCAAAACACATACACTTGAGTCCAAAGAAGATTCTAATTATAATCTCTCAACGAGTGACACACCGTCCTCGATTTGTATAATATTCAACATCTTGAAAATGGCAATTCGAAGTTCGGTAAACACGTTAAGAGTTGTTCGAGAAACTTGACTGGCAAAGACCAAAGATGTACCCACCAAATCTAACATAATATATAAATTTATAGTGATATTTCTAAAATATTCGAGTAATTAAAATGATCAAATAACATATGGTGAAGATTATTTCGGATTTGATTTTGTTAATAGATGAGATTTTATAAATAGAATATAATGATATATACTATAAAATATTGAATAATAATAAATTAAAAATATATAGTATTATTTTTTTTGGAAAAAAATGCTACCTATATTTCAATCTTTACATGGTAAACAAACAAATCATTCATTCCATATAACTTATATTTGAGATTTCATGCATCAAATTAAAAGTGAAAATGAACAGTATATATCATATAAACTCAGGTTGATCTCTTAATAATACCGGTTTGTTTTGATAAGCCATTTTATTTGTTCATATCAGAATCTAATTTGTAATTTCTTAATGCCGACTCCAGAATTATTATGATTATTTTACGATGAAAAATCATGGAAATTCCCTCATATCAATCGAC
>CAODLS013373839.1:0-15554 GCA_948243855.1 Flueggea neowawraea | reverse complement strand
GATGAATGATAACTTCATGCAGTGGCTACATGTCTCCTGAATATGCAATTGATGGAACAATTTCAGTAAAATCAGATGTATTCAGTTTTGGAGTGATTCTGCTAGAGGTAGTTGCTGGAAAAAGAAACAGAGGATTTTGTGATACACATCATAGCCAAAATCTTCTAGGACATGTAAGTTTAATTACCTATGTCTAATTTCGCTATTAAGCACTGTCTAGATGCTAACTAGGAACTACAATGAAAATGTTCCAGGCATGGTCAATGTGGAATGAAGACAGGGGCTTGGAGTTGGTTGATAAAAATTTTAAGGATTCATGCATTACATCACAAGTTATGAGATGCATTCAGGTGGGTTTGATATGTGTTCAAAACTTCCCAGGTGACAGGCCAGCAATGTCATCCGTGGTTTTCATGTTGGCCAACGAGGACGCTATATTGCCTCGACCTAAGCAACCTGGTTTTTTCAAGGAAGGAAGCTCCATGACTGATGTTACAGAGTCGTCATCCAAGGGAGAAACCTATAATTCAGTGACTATAACAATTTTGGATGGCAGATAAAAACTCTAGGCCTGTAAAGTGGAAAGCTATGGAACTTTTTGCAATGTGTTAGTTCACTTGGCTTGTGCTTAGATCATATTTTTGTTGGTAAATGAATTATCTTGTTCTAAGCAAGCAACATGGCATAACCACATTAAGGACAAAAAAAAAGACAACCAAATAATTATATTCTAGATAACATACAGACATGGCTCGACTCTGTATTCATCCTCTACCTATGAAATAAGAAATCCCTACCATCAGTTTGCCCGCCCTGGCTAAGCCTATTGTTCAACTATTATAAGCTTTCCTGAAAAATTGTACCAAGATTTTTATATTCCTAATTCACAGTGGCTCTGCATAACCCAATCAGTTATAACAAGGTTTTCATATTTCTTGTATCATCACCAACTGAATGTTGTCTTTACACCCAGTGACTCTACATAAGACAATAAAGCAAAAGACAAAATAAAGATTGCTAGAATAATGCTTCACACAACGTGTTGCTTTAGTTTGTTTTAATTCAGGTAGCATAAAGCCAAAATCTCTCTCAATCTAATCAATAGTCCTATCTATACACAGATACATGTATTCAGGCAACAATAAATGCTACACGGCATGGCAAAGATAATAAGCCCCTCACTCTTAATTCTCATCTGTTAAGTTAGACAATTCTTCATCACATAAGTATTCCTAATATCATATTTTCTGATATATAAGGTGGAGAATGTGAATCATTTGTGTGAAAAGGATAAACCGATATTGCCTTCCATTATGCATACTTCTAAAATTCTGCCAAGTTGCTTTAAAGTAAAAAGTAGATCCAAACCATGGCATGTCAATGCAAATGTTGTGATTCCAAAGAAAATGGATTAGACTAAGACTCACAGAGCACCTCTTTATAGCAAGAGTGCAAGACCATCATTAAACTCCCTATGCAAATGCATACGTATGAGTTTTATTGTGATTAAATAAGGAAAAGTAAACATGGCTAAATAATTTGCATTTATTTATATGAGTCTTATAGTCAAGAGCACATGGGAGGAAACTAAAAATCACTAATTAATTAATGACAAAATAAATATACCAACCAAGAAAAAAATTAGAACAATTGAAAAATTTAGAAAGAAAATGGAGTAAGCTAAGCTCACATAAAATGACATTTCAACCTTTTTCTATGCTCAGCTTACTTAGAAAGGAAAAAAATTGATATGATATGATGGTAGTGGCGAAGAAGTCCACAAAAGACACCAACTCGCAGAATGAAATGCTATTAATTTCAACTAAATGATCTTTGAATAACTATCATAACATTTACCTTGCCTCTCAGCCATTTCAATTTAGCCTGCTGAAATCTATAAACTTTCCACGCTTCGAATTCCTCCACTTGCATTTCAACTATGACTAGTCATGGCTTCAAGTAAATAAATTCTGAATTTTGTTAATCTCTTGGTAGAGTAGCTTTCCTGTCTTTGCCACAATTTTCAAATATCAGACAAGCCTGATACTCTTCTTCCACTGATTCCCTTTTTTCGTATCAAATTTAATCCAAAAACTGAACTTTCTGCTCAAAATGCTTCAAAATCAGATTTCACTTTCTTATTTAGCCCAAGTTACTTGCAGCTCCCATCACCTCCAAGCCAGAAACTAATGCCCAAAGTATATTCTTTCAAGATTCACCTCATTCTAGTCTAGTAATATCTGTTGAGCCATCATCCTCTGATAATAGAGCAAGTGATCAATAGCAAAGATCAAACAAAGAACGGTTTTAGAAGGCTAGATATGTCATCAGAAATCCATCTTTCTTTTGCTTTAACTGCATTACCATAATTTTATTGATCTTCAAGATGTCCTTAGCTGCCGACATTGTATCTCTTGCACAGCCCCTTAAAGATGGTGAGACTCTACTTTCCTCACATCAAGTTTTTAAGCTAGGATTTTTCTCTAATGGAAATTCAGAAAATAGGTTTCTGGGAATGTGGTACAAGAACATTCCTGATACAATTGTGTGGGTTGCAAACAGAAACAATCCAATCACCGACTTCTCTGGAGTTCTAACTGTTGATGGAGATGGAAACATCGTTATACTCAATCAATCCAAGAGCATCGTTTGGTCAACAAATATACCTAGGATTGCAAGAAATCCAGAGGCGCAGCTCTTAGATTCTGGAAACTTTGTTGTCAGGGACAACATTAGCCATAGTTCTGAAATCTATTTATGGCAGAGCTTTGATTACCCTACAGATACAGAGTTGCCAGGCATGAAGTTTGGATGGGACTTAAGGACTGGTCTGGAACGATACCTGCCATCCTGGAAAAGCAGGCATGATCCATCTCCGGGAGAATTTACTTACAAGATAGACATTCAGGGTATACCTCAGCTAGTTGTTCAAAAAGGCTCTTTGAAAGTAACCCGTCCTGGTACATGGAATGGAGCTCAGTTTGGCACCATGCCAGCGGTGCCCTATTTGGTTTTTAATGTGACACAGGTGGTTAATGAGGATGAAATCTATGTACTTTACAAGCATGTCAGTAATGATATTATCATGCGGGCAAATCTGAATCAATCAGGTTTGTTAGAATTTCTGGTGTGGAATGGCCACAATACCGGGTGGAAAGTTTTTTACTCAATGACATGTGAAAATTATGGGCAATGTGGTCCCAATACCATTTGTAATCTTAGCAAGAAACCTTTTTGTGAGTGCTTTGAAGGGTTTGTTCCTAAAACACAAAAAGAATAGATGGCTCACAATTGGACTAGCGGATGTGTGAAGAGCACACCAAGGGACTGTAAGAAGAGTGAAGGATTTATGAAACTTGTAAGAGTGAAATTGCAAGATTTGTTGGACTATCAGGTCAACAAGAACTTGAACTTAAGTGATTGTGAGGCAGAATGCTCAAAAAGATGCTTTTGTACAGCTTATGCTAATACAAATGTAAGTGATCGAGGTAGAAGCTGTCTGATGTGGTTTGGCAATCTTGTAGATATCAGAGTAGTTAATCAAGAATATAAAGGACATGATGTCTATATTCGAACACCAGCATCAAACAAAGGTATGAGTTTTCTATGATCAAGATGGCATTGTCTTTTGTGAGCAATCAGATATGCCAAATCATTATTTAAGAAATTCTGGATCCATTTTGATCTTTTTAACTGGGTTCAAAAGTAAGTATCTTATAGCAGATAAATATGAAGGTCCAAGATGCATATCAATAAACCACATTCAAAATACACATTCTTGATCTGTTTGGCCTTTTGCTTCAAAGTCAAAGAATAACAATTCATAAATTTGTGTGATGCATGTGACCTAATTACTAAGAACATCATGAATTATGATAAACAAACTAGGAAAATATTCTAAAAAAATAATTCCTTCATTTACTATTGCAGAATCAAGCAGCATTTCAAACCCAAAAAGCAAGATACTTTCAGCAGTTTCAATCACTATTGGAATATTTCTCTTCAGCTTCATATTCTGTTGTATAATTTGGAAAAACAAAGCAAACGAAAGAGGTAACCATATTTGTTCTCTCTTTCCATTTATCATTTTATACCATTGTCTGATTAGCCAAAAGCATAATTTATTAGAGAGAGATGATATTAAAAGTTTTGATTCATTTTTGTAGGCCAGATAAACCCAAACCAGGAAATAGAATCACCTTTTTTGATTTGGCAACAATTACTGATGCTACTAACAATTTCTCCAGCAAGGGCGGATTTGGTCCTGTTTACAAGGTAACAGAATTTTCGCGATGTAATCAATTAGAACATATCTCATTCACTAAAGTATAAAAGAAAAAGATAAAGATAGAATTTATATGGTTATCTGCAGGGTAACCTTCAAACAGGGGAAGCAATATCGGTGAAGAGGCTATCAAAAAATTCACGACAAGGAGCAGAGCAGTTTATGAGAGAAGTAGATTTAATTGCAAAAATTCATCATAGAAATCTTGTTGGACTTTTGGGATGTTGTGTTCAAGGGGAAGAAAGAATCCTTATCTATGAGTATATGGCTAACAAAAGCTTAGATTACTTTATCTTTGGTATGAGTTTCTTGATCACTGATGTATCTATCTTGTATTGACATAAACTGTTTGAGCGCATCTGTTTTAAATATCATTCACTTTGCACTCTTAGTTGCAATGTGAAGTTTAAATTAAATGAAGAAGTATTCAGATACATTGGTAGTAATGATGTGCAGATCATCAAAGGAGTACATTGTTGGTATGGAAAGAGCGTTTTCCCATAATTTTGGGGATTGCTAGAGGACTTCTATACCTTCACCAAGACTTGAAACTTCAAATAATCCACCGAGATCTCAAAACAAGCAACATTTTACTGGACAATAACTGGAACCCGAAAATCTCTGACTTCGGTTTGGCAAGAATTTTGGAAGTTGATCAAGAGGTAGCAATAACAAAGAGAAAAGTTGGAACATAGTAAGTCCTGATGGCTCAAACCAGTTATATTTATCCGGTTAAGCAACTAACATCTGTATGTTTCAAGCAGTCGCTACATGTCTCCCGAGTACTGAATTGATGGAAAATTTTCAGTAAAATCTGATGTATTTAGCTTTGGTGTGATTCTCCTGGAGATAGTTACTGGAAAAAAGAACAGAGGATTCTGTGCCACAAATCATGACCACAATCTTCTAGGACATGTAAGTTGAAACACCTATATTTAATTTCATTTATATGACCCTTTCTGTATGCTTTGCTAAATGAATAGGAACCATACAATGACAACATTTCAGGCATGGTTACATTGGAGGGAAGGCAGGGCTTTGGAGGTAATTGATGAAAACTTGAGGGATTCAAGTATTAAACAACAAATTCTCAGATGCATTCAAGTGGGTTTGATGTGTGTTCAGAACTTCCCAAGTGAACGGCCAGCAATGTCATCTGTGGTATTCATGTTGGATAATGAGGTAGCTCTACTGCCACAACCTAAACAACCTGGTTTCTTCAGAACCGGAAGCTCCACAAGCAACGTTATTAAGTCATCAACCGGGGAAGAAACTAAGAATACAATGACTATAACATTGTTAAATGGCAGATAACAAATCCTAGTTCTGTGTTAGAAACATTTGGTTGTACTTCAATTCACATGTTTATCTATTTACTTCGATTTCTAGTTACATAATAGTGCTATTAGAACCAACTGACAGGATAAAAGTTATTTGACATCCAATAAAAGTAAGAAACAATCAATATTCATTGATGGGTCAAATATTTTCAATCAAAATGACTGAATCACAAATTTATCCTACATATATTCACAGTTCATCGAATTATTTTGCATTTCCACAATAATCATCACCTCAGTCAGAAACAACTCCACGTACCGTTATTTTCAATCGAAACTTCAGCTCCTAGCAGCAATAACAACTTTTGTACCACTCATTTACAAGCCTGCTACTACTTTCAGTTCTCTAAAACCCTAATTGCTCATTCTATCCATCGTCTGACTTACTCCTCAAGAAATCCCTTAAAAAGCCATCTTTTCGATCAAAGTGCCTAATTAAATCATGTCCTCATGGATTATACAATCTTCTTCTTTGCTGTTACAAAAATTTCAAAAATCCTAATTCAGCACCAACAAGAATTGGTTCAATAGTTAGTATTTTGATCCACGCACCGTTCTAGCCACCCACTCTTTTCAGAAAAAATAAAATTACTAATTCATTTCTCTCAAAAAGAATAATAGTCAAGATTTAAACAAAATAGTCTTTAGCCTTCTACACGCAATTGCGCATGCAAGAATTCTGAAAAGCAAAGGGTTTTTTTACGCTAAAAATAGTTAAGAAGAAAGGGTTATATTTAAACACTTAATTGAAAATAAATTGATGGAATTACCTATCTGTGAAGGAATTTGTTTGTCTTTTGCATCTGAAGCAGCTTCATGT
Organism: Flueggea neowawraea; assembly: GCA_948243855.1. Classification (NCBI taxonomy): domain Eukaryota; kingdom Viridiplantae; phylum Streptophyta; class Magnoliopsida; order Malpighiales; family Phyllanthaceae; genus Flueggea; species Flueggea neowawraea. The sequence goes on along the minus strand of CAODLS013373839.1, from coordinate 9,109 downwards.
TGTTGAATTCAGTGGAGAATTCAAAACACCCCCAATTTCGGTGTCTTCATTGTTGCTTCTTCAACACACTTCCTCTGTCACTCTTAACTTATCGTCCTTTCTGGAACTCAAATCAATCTGTATTTCTGCACCACAATAGTTCATTCAGTTTCAACAATCTCACTCCACTCTCGTCTTCATCACCTCTAAAACCACCGTTGATACTCGTATTTTATATACGTGCATTTATTCAGTTAATTGCATGAATTTTAGATTTAAAAGAATTATTTTAAGATAATTTTTAATTGAATTCTTGTATTTTATTTTACAAGAAGAAAGGTAAAAAAAAGACTGAAAAGCAAGAAAGAAAGGGATAAAATTGAAAATTCTAATAATACAGGGATAAAATGTAATTAGCCAAAGATCCGGTTGAGGATTTACCATTTGGGCGAAATCTACAGTAGTTTTGATGTTTGATAAATTATTTATTTCAGTCTTTATTAGTTTTAAAATAATTATTTCGGTCTTTAAGTCTTAATTTTGTGAATTTTATTTAATAGAAAAGATAAAAAATCAAATTTATCATTGAATTAAAAATATATTTCTTCACTCTAAACTAAATTGAACTGAACCAAACCAACCTAAAACACCTTAAATCCAATCCTCTCTCATTAACCCGAAACTCACTCATTCCTAACAAAGAACCAAAAACTTGAAGATAAAAAAATAAAGGAAAAATAATTTTGGAGTTTATGAAATATAGCCTAATTAGTATGTATGTCATCATTTTTTTTAGTAAACATGTTTGTCCTTCAAACTGAATTTTGACTAACGGAGTTAATAAATATGAAGGTTTACGAAACTACCCAAAACCAGTCTTTCATCTCAGTTTTTCTCTCTGTATCTCTTGAAACCCTCTCTCTCTCTCCTTATCTCTCACCCACATTTTCAAACCATCACGCACAGACGAATCTAAATCACAGATCTAATTCACAACTCTAAAAACCCTCATTCCTCTCATCATCTCCAAATCTAAATCACAACACTAAAAGACCTCCTCTCTCTCTCTCTCTCTCTCTCTCTCTCTCTCATTCTTGATTCTTCACTTTCCACAAATCGTGGAGATCCACAAATCTCAGCCTCTCTTCGTCTCCGGAAGTATGGTGTCGTCCTCTAGCCCTTTCACAGATCTAAATCATAGATCTAATTCACAACTCTAAAATACCACAGTCCATCCTCATCTGCTCTCTCTCTCTCTCGATTGACACCAAACCTTAATCCTCTCTTCCTCACCTTCATCAACCAATTACACCACCCCTCCTCCTCTACCACCACCACTACCTATTGACCCACTTCTCCAAGCCCTCGCTTCTCTCCTCCTCCAACAACAATAGCAACAACGGCCATTTCAAGGCCTTTCTTGTTCGCAGATCAAGAACCCTAAGACAACTCAAGGACCTTGCTTTTATCAAATCTAGTTTCAACTCTCTCAAATCCTCTGTTTCCAAAGAAACCCACTTCGATTCTCAACCTCAAGCTTGGTTTGATTTGATTTCTGGATGTAGAGAGAGATGGGTTTCTGGTTACCATCCTCATGCTCTGTTTCCAGAGAAACCCAATTAGACGGCGTCATCGTAGTGTTTATGTGGTTGCATACAGAGCAACAAGAAGCGTTGAGGTTTTTTTTAGAGTAAAAAGCTTGTGATTTGTAGGTTAATCTAGCACTGAAAGGACTCTCCAGACAAAGAAATGACGCAGGGTTGTGCAGATTTTGGTATGAATAATAAGACTGAAGTGGTTCCGTTTTAATGAGAAGAGGTTTATAGGAGCAGTGGAAGAAAGCGAGGGCCTGGAAGAACGGGATTCCCTGCCGAGGGCGCCACATTTCTCAATGACGTCGCGAACGATGGCAAGAGAGGTGGGAGAAGTTGAGGGACGTCGGAGCGGCGGTGATATTAGGGTTGCTCCAGTGGTGGTTTTTGATTAGTGAGTGAAATTTGTCGGCAATGAAGGTCTCATCGGGCAATTAGTGTTGGATTTTAGCTAGATTGTAAAAGGTTCTGTCGTGTATGTTGTTGTAGTTCGAATCTGGTGACTGATAGGGGAGATCTTGTATGTTATTGTTGTAGTTCGAATTTGGTGACTGATGGGGGAGATGGAGTTGATTTTCAATGGAATTATGGGTTTGAACCCAAGAGCAAGAAATTGAAGGAGCAAGATCGCAACTGTCATATGTTGATTTGTTTATATTGGGTTGGGATTGTGTCTTAGTAATTCTCGTATTTCTTCTGGGTTGCTGGGGTTTTTGTGTCAAATTTTGGCAGAAAATTCATCTCTTCTATAATATGTTTTCTCTTCCGTAATTTGCTTTAATCAATGTATTTGTATTTTCTTTTTGTTAATTAATTCACGTTGATATGTGTTTAAGTAAGGAAGCAACATCACAGTTTTGATTTTATTGCAAGTTTTAGATTCTGGGTTTAATTTTCAAGAAAAAGAAGTGGTGAGGTAGAAGAAAATAGAAGAAATGCGTTTCAGATGGAATTTAGGTTCATACGGCTCTTAAAAATAAATTGGGGTATTTTATTTTATTTTAATTAGCTGATATAGCTTTAAATATGTGTATATAATATTTTAAAAATATAATAATTAATTTATTAATAAAATATATATTAGAGGTTTAAAAGTTATTTTTTTAAAAATAAATGTTAAAACTAAAAATTAAAAATTTTATACAACCCTCTCTCATGAATACCAATAGCAAAAACTTCACCTGAACTCACCCATTCCTTCTTCATCTCATCCCTTCCTCTATCTCATTCTCATATGTATGACTGTATTTCTCTCTCCTCTCTTCCTCTCTCTTTTTTTCTCTTTCTCATCGCTGCTCTCTCTCCACCACGACTGGGTTGCAGTGAATCGCGAACTAGATTACATCTCGCCGCTACGAATGCGAACCGGATCGCGTCTTGTCGGCGTGAATCTTGTTCTCCTCCGGCAGTTTCGTCCTTCTCCTCCACTAGTTACTCCGATATGGGTTTTAAATCCCTAACTCCTTCTCCATCTACCACATTCGCTGCCATCATCTCACCGCCAAAAACTCACGCCTCGCTTTCGTCTTCTCTGCTGTCTCTCCATTTCTCTCTCAAACTCGCGTCTCTGTTCTCTCTCTCTCTTTTATCTTGCGATTTTTGTTGCAAAGGCAAGATAAAATAAAATCTGAGATGGTGGAGTAGGTTATTGATATGGGTTTTTCAATTTTTAGAATACAAGATGCCTCTGTTGAATTTGTTGTGAATTGGTGAGGAACTCTGTTTTAATTTATTGTGAATTGCGATTTTTGTTTTTGAATTGATGAACTTTGTTTTAATTTGTGTGTTTGATCTTCTAAGCTTGGACTATCAGAAAGACAGATGTGTTTGAGTTTTCTGGGTTTGATTTTGACAATGGTGGCGATGGGAAGTGAGATGACGAATTGGTTATGTTCAATCTTGATGCTAAACATTTTGTTCTTAATTTTTTTGTCTAGGCTCAGATGTTGTTTTGATGAAACAGTGGTGGTGGTGATGGTGGTAAAATGATGAATAGAATGGTGGTGGAAGGGGTGATGTCGGTTTTTAATGGGCGGTGGTGACTAGGTGTGTAGAGGTGGAGGAGGAAGAAGAGTAATAGAGGAAGGGCAGAGAGAGGGAGAAGATAATTGAGGAGAGAAGGAGGACAATTTTGTCATTAAATTTTTAAAATTAGTATATCGTCGTGGAAGAGCTCGGACAATCCTGCTAGAGGTGAATACACATGTGGGATTGATCCGAGAGGATATCCACAACTTATGTACATGAAAGGAAGTTTAATCATTTTCAGAGCCGGATCGTGGAATGGACTTCGTTTTACAGGTGCTCCAAGGATGAGACAGAATCAAGTTTACAACTATGAGTTTGTGTTGAATGAAAAAGAGGTCTATTTCAATATTGAGCTTAGAAACAAGTCGGTGCTTTCAAGACTGGTTGTTCATCCATCAGGGGAAACAGAGCGGTTGACATGGATCGATCAAAAATGCGGTTGGGTCCGATTCTTTGCAACTATGGAAGATCAGTGTGACAATTATAATTTTTGTGGAGAAAATGCAAAATGCAACATCAATGGCTCTCCCATGTGTGCTTGCTTTGAAGGGTTTGAACCAAAATCAACATCAGACTTCTTCAGGACTGGTCTAAAGGATGTGTCAGGAAGAATTTATTGGATTGTGATAAGGGAGAAGGTTTCGTGAAGTTTACAGGACTGAAACTGCCGGATACTTCCAGTTCATGGTTCAATCAGAGCACGAGTTTTGCAGAATGTGAGCAATTGTGCTTGAAAAATTGTTCTTGCACAGCTTATGCAAATACTAATATCAGCAATGGAAGTGGATGCTTGCTTTGGTTCGGTGCCCTGATGGACTTGAGAGAATTCGCAGATGTAGGACAAGAAATTTATATTCGAATGGCTGCTTCATATCTAGGTAATTCAGTAGCTCATATTCGCATGAATTTGCTAATTGAAAATCCAAAATCTAATCCAATGCAAGACTATATTTGAGTATTCAAAACTTATCTTGCTTCATAGTATCTTTATGTATTTGCAAGTTTCAAGCTTGTAGAAACTAGTTTATTTAGCTTGTGGCAGTAGATTTCATCAGCTAATTCAACTCTTGAATTTTAAGCTAAAATCAAGAAGAAGTTGCAATCGGAGAAGCAGAAGAAAATTGGAATAACTGTCTGCACCATTGTTGTAGTCCTTGGTGTTCTTGCACTAGTTTCATACTTGTATATGAGGAAAAGAAAGCGTAGATACCAAGGTAAACTCGTGAAATTTGGTTTTTACATGTTCATCATCAGTATCATTGGAAGTCGATATTAATTTTTAGTTGGATGTTAGTTTCTGATAATTACTAACCAAATCCACAATTTGATGACTGCTTCTTTTCAGAGAAGTTGCAAACAATTGCTGAAAGAGTTTATAGCAGTCAAAGCACAAAGCAGGATCTGGAGTTACCGCTAATTGATTTGATCACTATAACAGAAGCAACAGAAAACTTTTCAGCTGACAACAAGCTGGGACAAGGCGGATTTGGACCTGTCTACAAGGTAACATAGTGCTACGCACTGAAATCTGATCACAGAAGGAAAATGTATATTGATCTGAACTAGCTTATTTGCAGGGAATGTTGTTGGATGGACAAGAAATCGCGGTGAAGAGGCTTTCGCTTAGTTCTGGACAAGGACTGGAAGAATTTAAAAATGAAGTCCTATTGATCGCAAAACTTCAGCACCGCAACCTTGTAAAGCTTCTTGATTGTTGCATCGAAGGAGATGAAAGAATGCTAATCTATGAATACATGCCTAATAAAAGCTTAGACTACTTCATTTTCAGTTTGTTCCATCCCTTGCTCGCAGAACGAACTTTTATTTTGCAAAATTTTAATGCAGGTTTGTGGTATATACTTAGCTTAATGATAAATTTTCAGATCGATCAAGAAGCAAATTGTTGGATTGGCATAAGCGCATTAACATCATTGATGGAATTGCTCGAGGGCTTCTTTATCTTCATCAAGATTCGAGACTTAGGATCATACAAAGGGATCTTAAAGCCAGCAATGTTTTGCTAGATGACAGCATGAACCCGAAAATTTTAGACTTTGGCATGGCAAGAATATTTGGAGGAGATCAAACAGAAGCAAACACAAGCCGAGTTGTGGGAACTTAGTAAGTATACAGCAATTTCTCACACAACACTGTTTTCTGCTGTCAACTGAGATTTTCCTCGTGTCACCATCTTTCAGTGGCTACATGGCTCCTGAGTACGCTGTTGATGGCCTCTTCTCTTTGAAATCCGATGTTTTTAGCTTCGGAGTGCTAGTATTAAAGATAATTAGCGGGAAGAAAAATAGAGGATTCTTTACTCAAGATCATCATCATATCCTTCTCGGACATGTAAGTACCAAAGAATATAAATATCATCAGTTTCGCTGTTTTAATCAAGAGAGTGACAAAATTTCTGCTGCATATTATGGAACCAGAATACTCATCTTTTCCAAATGTTTCGTTTCTTCAAGATCATTAAAAATGTCCTGTCCTACCAATATGCTTATAGTCTAGTGGTACTAATGTTGTTTTCAGCACTAAGAGGCAGACTATTTTTTTTGTTTACGTTGCAGGCATGGCGACTGTGGATGGAAAGCAGGCCACTGGAACTAATTGACGACGCATTAGGCGAGTCTGGAGCGCTTGGAGAAGTAATTAGATGCATTCATATAGGTCTGCTATGCGTGCAGCAACGACCGGAAGGCAGACCGAACATGTCAACTGTAGTACTAATGTTGGGGGGGTGAAAGCTCATTGCCTCAACCAAAGCAGCCTGGATTTTTCACAGAAAGGAACCTGCCAGAACCAGATACTTCATGAAGCTATTATAAATCTACTTCAGCAAATGAGATCACATTAACAATCTTAGATCCTCGATAGACTAGCAGAAATTAAGGAACTTGCATGGCATCAATGGTGTTTAGTGATCATTTTCTGTATGCACAGAAGATAAGTCATGAACCTGTGAGTACATTTTGAAGGGTGAAAATGCCTGTATGTGTTCTTTCATGTAAAAAGTGAATCCAGAGAAAAGTTTTGCTGTGAAGTATATTTCTACTGAAGTTATATTTTGTTAAAGAATGACTAATAGTTGTTACTAACAAACTAACAAAGCTGATCTAGTTGGTAGTCCAAAATCACTCAATTCTCACATCATATTATATATACTATAGTGGTCTGGACAATAAAAAAGATCAAAAGACATTTTTTAAAATTTCTCTATTTATTTTTTGAATTTTGTGATAATTTATAATTTTTAAATAATTTTTTTAGATGATTAATTTAATTAATTTTTAGTGAGCACATTGAATGTACTTTTATTATGTATAAATTTATTAATTAATTAAAGTGAGCTAAGTTCATTTAATAATCTATTATTAAATTTAGTTTAAATATTAACAAGAGAACTTCAAGAGATATATAATTAATTTTACATTTAATTTTTAAATAAATTTATAGTTTTTAATAATAATTTAAATAAAATAAATAATGTATTTTTAAGTCATTAAAAGAAACAATTCACAATTAAAGATAAAATTACAGCCATTAGCGATTGTTACTACCATTATTAGATAAATTTTGATTTGTATAAGTTAATTTTTATAGATGCATTATACAAAAAATATTAAAAAATCATACTATTTTTTTCATCTAAATTATTTTGTTGAATAGAAAAAAAAATAAAATGCTTCCAAATTTTGTGTTTATTATAAATTATATAAAATAAAAATTTAAATGCACAAATACAGAAAATTGCTCTTTGGTGTAACATAAGATCAATTGATTTAATTGACATAGCGAAAAAATTATTTAATAAAATTATAACATAGTTAATATATATACCGAATAAAATTTCGCACATCAAAACTATCAATCATAATTGTTTTACAATTTTTATATTTTAACAATTAAATTTTGTAATTATATGTATAATAATCTAGCTCAAGACAAAAAATAGTCTTCCAAGGACTAGGAAATATATAATAAATTAATAAAAATAACGACGATAATCAATGCAATTGTCGTATTTTAAGATAAAAACGTTTTATATTTTTGTCCTTAGATTTAAAATGTTTAGTGCCCAATTCTTTATTCGATCAAATATTTTTATTTGATCAAATAGCATTATTTCCGACGCACAAATCAAATACTCCTTTGAATTTTCTATATTCAACGTAATCATCAAGGGCTGCAACTTAATAATACAAACTCTTCTTCCTTTAATAAATGAAATTAGATTTGATTTTTATATATGTAAAAGTTCTAAAACTTGGTAGTAAAAGTTTTGTCGTGTACAAATGTTTCATTCGAATTATTAAGATATTAAAAACGCCGAACACGTAGAGGTGTCTTAGAATATTTTTTTAAATATTTTGTAATATTTGAAATTTGTTGGCCCGAAATAGCAATTCAAGAAAGGGGTGAATTGAATTTTTGACTTTTAAAACTTGTTTAAAAACGGTTTTGCAATTATCAAAATATTCAAAATAAGCAAAAACAAAGTAAGAACAATTTATCCAATTCACACAAATAATAATGTAAAGAGAGAAGGGATAGAGAAATCAAATCCGCGATGTATAGTGGTTCGACCCTCTTAGCCTACGTCCATTCCTCAAGCTTCCTCTTGAGAATTTGAATCCACTATAACTCTTGCTTCAATGGGTGCAAGATTAAACCTCTACAAACTCTTGCTTCAAAGGTGCAAGATTAGATCAATACAACATTTTGCTTCAATGGGTGCAAGATTAAACATCTATCGATACAACCCTTGTTTTCTAGATAAACAAGAAAGCTTTTCCTCTCTCAAATACAATGATTTTCTCAATAAGGAAGAACAAAATTAATAATGAACACTCTCAAGCAACAATGAATTCACAAATGTAAAACCATCTTGAGAAGTGTATGAATGATTTACAAGATTGAGCATAAGAAAGCTTGATGTTATTGTAAGATGTTTGAAAATGGTTAACAACTTGTTCTCTGGTATGTCTTGAGTGTATTTATAGTTTTCCAAGTCGATATGGTTGTTGGAGGATTGATTATAATCATTGTGAGATAGAACATCCCTTCATTTAATGGTTTGACGTAGTCTTTAACTCGAGTTATAGAGTTGGATTACTCGAGTTATCCATTTGAAGAAAACAACCCTTAAAGCATGTAACTCGAGTTATATAATGACTTACTCGAGTTAGCCATTTTTTCTGACAGTTGGAACCTTGACATTTGAACTTTGTATGTTTGTCTTTTTGCCTCCAAGGGTTTACTCGAGTTAGAGCTTCATTGTCAAGTTGCTCGAGTAATGCATGATGTTGCTCGTGTTGAATTTTCATCTCTGATGCTGATGGATGGATAACTCGAGTTAGATATTTGGATAACTTGAGTTATATGACCCATATACAACTCGAGGTTTATATTTGGATAACTCGAGTTAAATTTTCATGTCTGATGATATGAATTTTTCTGGACACTTTGATTCTTCTAGGCAGTTTGTTTACCCGAGTTAGGCTTGA